>JAANYP010007428.1:0-103227 GCA_020465985.1 Centrapalus pauciflorus
TCTAGGTCAGCACCACAACAAGTCTATAGGAGCACAACACCTAGCAGGTCACACACTCCAGTTAGGTCTCATACTCCAGTTAGACAATACGCACCGGTAAGAGCTCAGGGATCACAGTCCGAAATGCCATATAATAGGAACTATTCTAGAGCTCCACAACAAATGCCTACTCCAAGGCAAAGAGTGAACTTAAATCACTCGGCACCACAACAGAACCTAGTTCAAAGGCCCAAGTCACCTGAAAGGCGAGATGGGTACTTGAAAGAGTTCACGTATGTGGACGAGAATGGTATTACCAAGTCAGTCATGGCTTGGGTTCCCGTGATAACTAACCTCTTTTCTTTCATGTGCAGGAGATAACTACAGGTCCAAACAACAAGTGGTTCGTCGACAGTGGTTGCTCCAGGCACATGACGGGGGAAAGAAGTCTACTCACAGACTTCAAGGGGGGTAATAGGGGAATCGTATCATTCACTGGTAACAAGGGTGGAAATATCACGGGTACCGGAGTGGTCACTAATGGGACGATAAAATTGGACCAAGTTTATCACGTTGATAAACTGGTTCACAATCTCATTAGTGTATCTCAAATCTGTGATAAGAAGAACTCGGTGTTATTTACTGACACTGAGGCGTTAGTGCTAAAGCCGGGATTCAAAATTCCTGAAGAATGGGTATTGATGCGGGCGCCAAGGAAGAACGACTTATACATGTTGGATATGAACAAGCCGGAGACTTCGATGGGGCCAATCTGTCTATTATCCAAAGCTTCAGAGACGGAATCAGTACTGTGGCATAGACGCATGGCTCACCTGTACCTAAGAAAGATGAACTACATAACGAAGAATGGATTGGTGCAGGGGGTGCCTCAGAAGAGCTTTCAGTTCGAGGACAAGTGTCTACCGTGCATGAAAGGCAAACAGCATAAGAAGGCACACAAGTCCAAGAAGCAGAACTCCATAACCTCAACATTCGATTTGTTGCATATGGACCTTTTTGGACCAATCAACAAAAGGAGTATCGGAGGTAGTTGGCACTGCTTAGTTATCACTGACGATTACTCACGGTTTTCTTGGGTTTTCTTTTTAGGTACGAAGGATGAGACGGCTACAAAGCTCATCGGGTTCTTAGACCAAGTGGAGAACTCCTATGGAACAAGGGTTAAAATAATTCGTAGTGATAATGGGACTGAATTCAAAAACACTGTAATTGGTGTATATTGCCTATCAAAGGGCATAGTGCATCAATTCAGTGCACCATATGAACCTCAACAGAATGGGGTGGCCGAACGTAAAAATAGAACATTGATTGAAGCTGCAAGGACTATGCTTTCGGATTCAAAGCTTCCTACCATGTTTTTGGGGGAGGCAGTGAATACCGCGTGCCATATTTTAAACCGAGTCCTTACAGTAAAAGCTTTGAACAAAACATGCTATGAAATTTTGAATAAACGGCCACCTAACTTAACTGGATTCGAACCGTTTGGAGTACCATGCACTCTTTTAAGAACAAAACATCAACCGAAGTTTGGTGAAAAGGCTGACGAAGGATACTTCCTAGGTTATGTGCCAAACTCACCAAACAAACGGGTGTTTAACAAAACAAATGGTACTGTGGAGATTCTGTATAACATTGAAGTTACAAGTTATACACATGAACTCCAAACTGGTCCGGAATGGATATTTGACTATGATAAGTTATTTGAGTCATTTAACATTCCTTTGGATGATAATGCAGGTACAATCGAAAAGGACATGGCGACGTTGCATCTGAACGATGATGGCCATATCTTTCCGAGGACCATGTTTGAATCTACATCCGAGCCTACTGCGACTGTAGATAGATCTCCAGAAGTTGCTGATCAAGAAGCACCTACCACTGAGAATCAGACTCAAGCATCGAGTTCCAACTCTGAGGAAAACGTCCGTGAGGAGGAAAATGTAGAAGCTGAGCCTGTTCCCCCATTAGGTGAAATAGGATCTAACTTAGGAGATAATCTAAGGGTTGATGAAATAGAGACCTCTAGGATTAACAAGAACCATCCTATAGAAAGTATCATAGGAAATCCTAACGAGGGTGTGAGGACTCGGAGTAGTGTAAATAACAACATTGTGTTGTTGTCAATGATAAACGACTCCGAGGCATATCACACATGTCTATATTCATGTTTCATATCGCAAGTAGAGCCTAAAAATGTGCAAATGGCACTTAAGGATAACTCCTGGGTTGAAGCGATGCAGGAAGAACTTTCGCAGTTTAGGAAACTAGAAGTGTGGGAGTTAATTCCGTTACCTCGAGGGGAAATAGCAATAGGAACCAAATGGGTTTTTAAGTGCAAAAGAGACGATCGGGGTATAGTAACGCGCAACAAGGCGAGGTTAGTTGTAAAGGGTTTCAACCAAGAGGAGGGAATCGATTACAACGAGGTTTTTGCACCAGTAGCAAGGCTGGAAGCCATTAGGTTGTTTCTAGCTTTTGCCTCCTTCAAGGGATTTAAGGTATATCAATTAGATGTTAAGAGTGCTTTCCTGTATGGGAAAGTGAAGGAGTTGGTGTATGTAGAACAACCGCCCGGATTTACAGATCCAAAATATCCTGATAGAGTATATCGCTTAGATAAGGCTCTATGCGGATTACATCAGGCACCTAGGGCGTGGTATGAGACTCTATCCAACCATCTTTTAGAAAACGGTTTTGAAAGGGGTAGGATAGACAGTACTCTGTTTGTTAAGAGGAAGGGTGAAGACTTTATCTTGGTACAAGTGTACGTCGATGATATCATCTTTGGATCATCAGACGAACAGATGTGCAAAGATTTCAAGAAGGTGATGAAGTCTAAGATCGAGATGAGTGCTATGGGGGAGTTGAATTTCTTTTTGGGGCTACAAGTTGACCAGAAGAAGGAAGGCATGTTTATCCATCAGACCAAGTATGTCTATGACATATTGGAGCGTTTCGGGATGGAAGGAACAAAGTTGACTGCCCACTTCAGCACGCCGATTCAAGTGAATCACAATCTCGGGCCGGGTACTGAAAGTGATACCGATGTGCATCCGACTCTATATCAGGCCATGATTGGGTCACTTATGTATTTAACTGCTTCAAGACCTGACATTATGTTTGCTGTGTGTATTTGTGCTAGGTTTCAAGCGAATCCGAAGGAGATGCATATGAAAGCTGTGAAGCGGATTCTACGATACCTCAAGTCGAAACCGAAGCTGGGACTTTGGTATCACGCGGAGGGAGATCTAGAGTTGGAGGCGTTCACAGATTCTGACTACGGAGGATGCAGCTGGACGCGCAAATCAACGACTGGAGGTTGTCAGTTCCTAGGAGGGAGATTGGTGTCCTGGCAATGCAAGAAACAAACATCGGTAGCCGTGTCAACGTGCGAGGCCGAGTATGTTGCTGCTGGTAGTTGCTGCTCACAGGTTCTGTGGATACAACAACAATTGCGGGATTACGGTTTGGCTTACACTCAAACTCCAATTAGGATAGACAATCAATCTACTATTGCAATAACTAATAATCCAGTTAAACACAACAAAACAAAGCACATAGACATAAGGCATCATTTTATTCGTGATTGTGCTGAAAAGAACTTAATCAAACTGGTAAAAGTGGCAATAGAAGATAATAATGCAGATTTATTTACCAAAGCGTTTGATAAGTCACGGTTTGAGTATTTAATTCAACTGAATGGAATGCGCAACCCAGAGTAAATTGACCTTAGTAGTAGTAGTTTATTTTCTTTTAGAGTCGTAGTATTTCTTTCTCTACAGTAGTCTGCTAATTTAGGTAAGTTTCTATTTTTAGCAAGTTTCTATTTTTAGTAAGTTAGTAGGTTAGCTTATTTTACTGCTTTTTCTTATGAAAAACAAAAGAAAAAAGAGAGAAAATTACAAAAATACAAAAAAAGAGAATATCAGAAAAAAGAGTTAAGTCTTAGATACATAGGTTCAAAGTGACGAAAATTAGCACAGTCGTTACAAACTCTAAGTGTTTAGGCTTTCACACATAATGCAACTAAATTCTAAGTGTTATACTTTATTTAGTTTGATGTGTTGGTAGGCATAATACATATAGGGAATCTCAAGGCTAATAAAATATTCTAGAAAGAGTCAAGCGTGTCACTAACTTAGATGTATGACCAATCGGTCTTAATTTTTATGTACAAGACATACAAACTTTGAGTCTAAATGAGGTATGCAAACTTTCTGGGGATGTATAGCAACATCAAATACATCTTAAAATGGAAAGAATAGAAATATCATACAAAACTGAGAGTCGAAAACATGCAACTCTGTTGTACGTAAGTACAGACCTGTTGTCTCTGTTTAGATTCGGGTTAGCAGACATGTCGCTTTGTTCTACGTCAGTACAGACCTGTCACCGCTGTCTTGCTAACTTTAAAAATAAACTTTAAGTCAAACTAAGACACTTTGTTGTATGAAAATACAGACCTGTGTCCGATGTTTGTCTTTTAAAGAAAGTTTGCAAATACCAACAAGTTAGAATCTTTGTCTGTGTGCCTTGATCATAAAAGTATATCTATGTCTGAGTCACGTAAGATAATTTCCTGATAAATAAAAAATGCCAAGGGATATTCCGAAATGTAGAATGTTTAACGGGGTAAAATACCAACAATCGGCTAAAATAGGTATGTCACGACAAACAATCAAAGGAATCAAAAATTCCTAAGTGTGAAAGTTTAAATACTGAAAGTAAGTATCAGACATCGCTATCTGATTGAACCTTTCTTAGGCTATACTCATCAAAAACATTTTGTTTAATTTTTAGCTTAGGTTGTAAATTTGTTAAGTATAGCTTAAGTCAAGAATAAATTTTTTGGTCAAAATTTTATTTTATTTTATTTTATTTTATTTTATTTTATTTTTACCTTAGTTTATTTTATTTTATTTTATTTTATTTTAGTTTAATTTTTTACTTAGGTAAAAGGTCAAAAGTTACTGAGGGTGCATTCAAAGTTGGATAAAATAAATATTACGTGAAATATCTGGTGCTTAGGGTAAAAGAGTTGGCATAGTTTATCTGGTTACACGATACCGTAGAAAAAGGATGGAAAAGTTGAAGTTATTTCATAAATTTTCGAAATTTTTCTAAAGTGTAAGGTGGTTTCGAATCTAGGACAGACTCGAATTGGGAAGAATTCGAATCTGTCAGTAGATTCGAGTTGGCCTTAGATTCGAAGGTTGGTCGTATAAATAGGTCAACAGTGAAGACATTTAATTCTTACTGTTTTCGAATCTACTTCCTCGAGTCTATTGTGGCGATTTCGAATCTATCCTCGAGTCTACCGTTTCTCACATAAACGACATTTCATCGAGTTTAAAGCTAGTGTGTTCGATTCTACTACTGTACCTAGGTATAATCAACTTGATTGTACAAGATTCATGTAGTTTTATACACAATTTTAGGCTAAATCATCGATTTTTGAAGTTTTAAGGGTCGAAATAGGGTTTTTACAAAATTACCAAGTTTGGACCGATAAAAAGTCAAATTAAAGGCATATATCTGTGATTAGTAACTAGTAGGACTAATGAATGTAATTTTCTAAGTCCAAAAAGGTTAAAATCAAGAGATTTGGTCCTTGAATAAAAACGGCCGTTCGAATCTGTTCATGGGTTTCTCGAATCTGTCATTAGATTCGAGATGACCATGACATTCGAATCTGTCCATTACACTCGAATAGGGACAATTCGAATCTGTTACTTTCGAATCTATTTTTTATTTGCACTATCTAATTTAAATATTATTAAACTTGTAGAAATTTAATTGTGTTGGATTTTGTACTTAAACAAGTTCAAAATAAAACAGATTTAAATTTAAACAAGTTTATTGATTTTTAATGAATCTAATACTTTTGTTTATTGTGCAGAAATGGCTGTTCGAGCGTTTGTGCCTAAGCACAATATGGTGCTTCATGCAGATCTGAATCTCCCTGAGGCGCAGGGATTCCATCAAGTGCTTGATTTTCTCGTTGAATCTAGAATCGGATTTGCACTGTCGCATAATGTGCAGCTTGTGTTACCATACATTCGTCAGTTTTACGATCATTTGCAGGTAGACTGCTCGGTCACACCGACAGTTCTACGCACTCGTATTGCAGGACAGCCGTTGGTATTCTCGGCAGATATGCTTCGTCAAGTGCTGCAGCTGGGCACTCAGGAAGAAGAAGCTGGTCCAATAGAATTTCCTCTGAGTATAAGGCAAGCGCCCTTTCAACGAATGGGATACAGTCTTGATGTGACGAAGGTGTCATACATGAAGAGCGGCTTAATAGGGCAATGGAGGTTTCTAGCACATGTGTTTATGGTGTGCTTTGCTCCAAAGAAAGCAGGATTCGACTATATAGTGGCGAAGATTCAGTCGGGGATTGTCGCGATGGTATATAATCGGCCTTACAGTTTTTCGGATATGTTCTTTTCAGAATTTGTTCACCAGATCACAGCCCCCGAAAATCAACAATTCTTGTTGTACCCAAGGTTCATATGATGTTGATAAGGCACTTCTTGCCAAACCTGCCGCCGTCAAATGACTTTCAGAGTGTTGCCATCATGGACAAAAGGATTTTCGCTGATTGTTCCTCACACCGAGGAAGATTGGCTGTTCCTGTTGAGCGTCCATTATTCGGAGCAATTTTGGATAGGGAGTTTCAAGCCCCGGATGATGCCAACTGGGCAGGGGTAGTGGAATTTCAACCGAGACCACAACAACCACAACAGCGTCAACAACAACAGCAACCGCGTGCTCAGAGACGTCGACAAAGACCATCAGCGAGTCAAACTCAGGCATCAAGGCCTTCTACAAGTCAGCAACCAGAAGTTCCAGAGGCCGGGCCCTCAAATGTTCAAGAAGCCGGTCCCTCAAATGTTCCGACCGAAGCTGAACAGCTATGCCAGACGCTTAATGAAATCTGGGAGGCAGGGCCTCATGCGAACGAAGATGTGGCTGCAGCACTAGTAGGTGAGTTGCTCAGTCCACCAGAAGGAGAGGAAGACGTGTTTAGAGATGTCGACGAGTATGAGCCAGAGCGGGCTGATAAAGGTTTGACTTCATCGGAAACAGAGTCAGAAGAAATGGAGGAGCTAGAGGTTGAAGCTCCTGAATCAGTGGCTACAGAACCAAATATTCAAATCGGAACCTATGGCTCTAGGTTGGTAGTTAATGAAGCAGGATCGAGGAGGAGAGAGGCAAGGGAATCTGATGATTCAGATTTTGAAGAGGAGGAAGTTGCTCCCTTGGTGACTCGGCAAAGGGCCAAGCGTCACCGGTTTATGCAAGGGACATCCTCAGCATCCGATGCACACCAACCTCAACCTCAAACTCAAGAACCACAAGCCACCGCTCCACCATCACCACCCCGTCAACATGAGCCATATATTCCATCCCCAATTCGCCCAACACCCATACAATCCATTCCATCTACTTCGACCACCTACGCTGACAACCAACGTTTTATGCAGCTTAAGGGACGTGTTGACTTCCAGCATGTTCAAATCTTAAGCCTCACAAAGGCGATCGGTGAACTCCAGGCGCATAATGCAAATCTTGATAAGGATAATGCCGAGTTAAGGAAGATTGTGGAGAATGTGAGGGAAGAGAACACAGAATTAAAGTCCTTTATTGCAGATCAATCTTCAGAAATCCGATCGATGCGGTCCCTCCTTGAGCAGCTCATGAAAAATCTAAAAGCTCAGGGGGAGACAAGTTGTAGGGATCAGGAGGTGCAGCGTAGAGATGAAGATGACGAAGGCAATGATCCCGATGCACATAATGAGAATGAGCCTGTAGATTTTCCTGCAGCTCATGCTACACAAGTTCAGGGGGAGCCTAGTCAAGTTGGAGGAGAAATGGGAGAAGCGAGCTCATCAAAACAGCCTACAGATTTTGAAATTAGTGAGATGATCGACGCCCTTATGGATCTCGATGATGATCCTATGGATGTAGGTTTTGATAATGACGATGAAGAGCTGGAAGAAGGCGAGTTTGTGCCAGAGGAGATAGTAGACTGGCAGTCGGATGATGAAGTAGTTGCTGATGAGGATGATGAAGCCGACGAGATAGTCGTTCAGCAGAATCCTATCACGGATACTAACATGATAGATGGGAATAACATTGTCAACATTTATGTAGTAAATGCTGCACTGAATGCTCAACCATCAACAGAAGAACCTAGAGAGCTATCAAATGAAGAAAAACGAAAATTATGGTTCAGAGCTGAAAAGAAGGAGTTAGAGATCAAAAAGACAATGAGAGTGCCGGGTACCGGGAAGCTGTCTGAGCGCATATTAAGCTGGTTCTTTGATAGAGAACTGCAGCTATTTGTAATTAAGAGGAAAGACGGGCTTCAGTAACTGAGGCGAACTTTAAAAGCGCTCAACTCCCTGCCAAAGATCGAAATTACTGCGCTAGCATGGAAAGACCTGATAAACATTGGCAATGATCCCTACGCGAACGTAATCGAAAGAATCCGTCACGTATCGATCCTCTAACTGGACGACCTTGGATGAGGATTCATTATAAACCAGCTAGATGTCTGAGGAAAGTGCCTCTCAAGCCGATGCCACAGAATGTTTTGAAAAATCTACATTGGTGGTACGCTGACACCGAGACTGGGGAAGCAGTCATGGAAGATTTTGAAGAAAAAGTTATTCTTAGAGTCTACGACCCGCTTCACCTGGTAAACCTCTCTAAAGAAGATCTTCATATTTTGTATGCTTGTAAGATTTCCAGTGACGCACATATGGACAGTGAAGCTAGTAAGTATGAAAATGTAGTCAAGGTATGTGTCGAGAAAGGTTTGTATGCTGGTAGTAGTTTGAATCAATAAATAAACAAAGTTCTTAAGTCAAATGTGTGAATTATTAGAAGCTATCGTCAAGGGGGAGTCTGTTGGTACATCCTGTGTGACGATAGCAGTCTAAGTGATACTACATTGTGATTTTAGCAAGTGTGTGTTATATATGTTTATATATGGTTGATATTTATTAGTGTTTGTATGTTTGAACTTGATGTAACGTATTACAAGAAGTTCAAACATAAAGTACAAAGATAAAATCATTCATAAGGTAAAAACATAAGTTTCAACACTTAGTTGTTTATGTAAAATGCTAGATTCGAATCATACAAGGCTTGGCATTCGAATCTGTGATAGATTCGAATGTAGCCATAGATTCGAAGATGGCCAGATTCGAGGGTGTCTTTGTGGACAGACTCGAATGGGCCTTGGGCCAGATTCGAGTTTGGCACACATCAGACTCGAATCAGGGTCTATAATTAGGGATAGAATCGAATCATTAGCAGACTTTTAGCAGAGTTCGTGAGGAATTAAGCTTAAGGAGATCTCGAGTTTATCATCAGCTTTAGGTCAGTTTCGGAGAGAATCAGTTCGTAGGATCGTTCGTCAGTCGTTCGTTCAGCCTGTGATAGTCTCCGTGTTTCGTAGTTGAGAGTTTTCCGTCTAACCGTTAACGAGGATTCCACACTCGTTGCCGGATCCGCGTCTAGATAGATATCGTATAGGTAGACCTTACAGTTTTAGAAACCCATATTGCAATTTTGTGTGGTCTAGATGCAGATCCTTTTGGAATCCATTTGTATTTAGACCCAACTGGCTTTGAAACCTTAGGCGATGAAGTTGCCTTTGGTTTTGGACTTTTTGAAACCTGTTTTGTATTAGCTTTTGGTGTGGACCAGACAAAATACATGAATCAAGTTTTGGTGAGGCCAATGATGCACTCTTTTTTAATTTTCTTTTTACGAATTCGTTTTTGAGGATAGGGCACAAATTTATTCATTTCAGGTACTTGACGTCCAAATCGAGTTGGACATAAAATAAACAAATCAGCAAATGAATACTTGAAGACATAGAATCCGATACAAAACAAACATTGTTTTCTGAAATTACATTCATCCTGTCTCTAGAAACAAACACACTTGGCATTACAACCTTTTTCACAAAAAAAAAAAACTCGAAAAATCTTGCATAGTAGTTTTGGGAACTCTTCTCACATGATCTGTAGGAACAAAACAATGAGAGCCAGTACGTTTGGTAGACTTAGACTTTGAGAGATTTCCTTGGTGATTGGGTATCTTGGAAGACTTAGATTGACTCTTAGCCTTCTTTGAAACATCAGCTTTTGAGGATTTTGAACACTCACCTTAAAAAATGATTATAGGTACTTCAATCTTAGCTTTACCTTTGTCTGATGATGTATGCAGGACTTTGGCAGGATGAGAGGTTTTTGAATCTTTTAAATGAGAATTAACCTTTCTGAAATAGTGTTAATACGTTCTTTTAAAATGGCTAGTTCTACGCTTTGTTTTATCAAATTTTCCTCGCTTTTGAGAAGAGCTTCTTGATAACCAAGAGCTTTCTCCTTAAGTCCTCTTTTAAAATATTTATTTAATGCTGAAGAACTTTTGTAGGAATGTAAGGTTGATGGATTGGTTTAACAGGTTCGACTTTTCATTTTAGCTGATGAATAGCTAGAAAATAAGTCCTCATCTAGAGTGGGTACTCTATAAGGATAACTATATACATACATACATATATATATATATATATATATATATATATATATATATATATATATATATATATATATATATATATATATATATATATATATATATATATAAACTTGACGTTGTGAGTGAGTTTTATTTATAAACGTGTGAAGTTGGGTGATTTAAAACATAAAAACCTTTATACATACATATTATCACATGTATGAGAGTTATTAAGTCCCCCATATCATTTAGGACTCGGTTGAACGCGTCCGGTATCATCACTCGTCAACAACGCAAACTTTCGTTTTTACGCTCATTTTGCCATCAACTTACCGTGAGTCTTCATAGCCCCTATTTTCACTATCTATTGGGGTGGAAATACATGCACTATTTTCATATGGACATCAAAACTGTTTATTTGTTATATGTATTACACATGTGTTTGTGTGGATCCATTAGCCCTCATATCATGAACCGTTAATTACATTTATTTGTAAGCGCGAATGTATTGTGGATAGATCTATGGGGAGTCATGTCCCCCATTCGGGTTAGTCTTCCCGGCTAACAGTGGAATGCATATATATATATATATATATATATATATATATATATATATATATATATATATATATATATATATATATATATATATATATATATATATATATATATATATATATATTATTTAACACACAGTATTACAGTCGGGGATACTGCACAAGGCAAACTCATTTAATTAAGCTTTGGTTGCATGATAATTTATGTAATACATACATGAATTTATGCTTTATAAATTCAACTCATCTGTTAATGTCCATACAATTGGTCTTTTCACGTAAACCTATGAACTCACCAACAATTTGTTGACGTATTTTAGCATGTATTTTCAGACATGCGCATTCATCAGAAGCAACCTAAGGCTTCTGCCTATTTTGGAGTCACAATATTTTCATCAACCATCAGAGATTTATTTGCGTTGTTATAAATCTTTAATTATGTATTCGAATCTCGGTATTTTACGAACTATTTACATTCATGTTGGTTTGTAAAACATTACTTATTTTAAATTAAATCAATGTATTTTCTGAAAACGTTCATATAGTTGTCGTTCGTTATGATTATGGTTACGCTTCCGCACTTGTCACGGCTCGCTGCCAACCGGGGTAGCAGGGTGTGACATATGTAATCACCCGTATTAAAGATAACCTTAGATCTTATTAAGACATCTGATTCCCACATTAGGAACCATTATGCATCTCAGGTCTAAGGATACAAAGACACAATCACTTTGAGATTACTTTTAATGACAATCCATAGGTGATCTTGGTAGTGGGTCTATCCAATGTCGGTTCTCTAACTTGACAAATGTGAGTATGGTGCATCGTATGCCTATATTCATTTCTTCTAAATCTCACCATTCAAGTCACATCAATCTTAATTCACTATTTCTCCCATAATAGTGATTGATTGTGGATGTTAGAGTATTCATATTACTCATGGATTAAACATGAAGACGGAACACAATATGTAAGGGTCTATGAATTTCAACTTGCTTAATATAAACTTCCTGAGGTCATCTACTTGCATGACAAAAACCACTGAATTTGTAAGGGTCTATGAATTTCAAGCTTCAACTATGTTTGTCTTAGAAACTGAGACTATTTAAGTCTTTACCTGTTCCTAAAAAGATGAAGGCAACAACTGTACACTACACGCTTAGTGAGAATATATATTAAAATGCACACAAACATTTATGATTAATTATGAATTTAGTGGTAAGCTTTGACTTTATTTGTCAGTTTACCCCTTTAATCCCTATATAAGTCATGTTCATACTTTACTAACAAGAAGTTACTATTACATTCCTTTGTCTAATGTACACCATGTCTTTTAGATTATCAAGTAACATGATTACGTAATTCATTACAAGTTCCTTCGTGTTATAGAATCATATCAAGTCACAAACATCACCACAATATGAGTTAAGCAAGTAATAGATAAACATCATCCAGGAACATCACTACAGCTTTAGATTAAGTCTGTAGGAGATTATCACACATACATCATTTTATTCATAACATCATTACATGCTCCACCCAAATCATGTAGGAGATCAACATGGGGCGTAAACATTGCTATAATTATATTAAACTAGTAGGAGACAATCACATTCATACATCACTACTAAACCATTTGATCTAGTTGGAGATAATCCCAATCCCAACATCACTGCTAACAATATTTGAGTTAGTAGGAGATAATTCCAATTCCAACATCACTACTAACTATATTTGAGTTAGTATGATATAATTTTAATTCCAGCATCACTACTAACTATATTTGAGTTAGTAGGAGATAATTCTAATTCTAGCATCACTACTAACGATATTTGAGTTAGTAGGAGATAATTCCATGAGTTCATAGGTCTATAATTCTTGTGACAACTTCACTATAAGCACTTCATTTTGTTTATTATTCACTTTAGTAAAATCATGATAGTAAGATTTTCAATTCATCATATCTCATAAAATGTACGTAAAACAAATAAATCAATAACTCACATGTGTTATTACATCTCTGATTGTCTTTCATAGTGGATTATTCCACCCCTGGGTCATCTAAGGTATGTTTGAATCACTGGTCTTTTACTCAATCTTTCTCTATCTTTCATTGTATCTTCTGTCTTTTTAGTGTTTTCTATATAGACTATGAGTTCTCTATATAAGTTAGTCTCTCAATCACAGGTTATTATTATGTTCTACTTGCTAATCATGCCAATTCAATGCATATATAAGCTTACTTGTCATCGTTATGTTCAATTGTGTGTTTCTGAGTGAATTATTGGATTCAATAGCTTATTCATATGATTCTCATGTTATTTGATTTTCTAAGTTCATGTACGCACACAGATAAACACCCTTAAACTTATACATGTTGTTAATGAAAACTTGATGACCACCCCGAGACTTAGTTCCAAGGTTAAAGACTTGAACACAAACAAACACACACAT
Source organism: Centrapalus pauciflorus (assembly GCA_020465985.1). Taxonomy (NCBI): domain Eukaryota; kingdom Viridiplantae; phylum Streptophyta; class Magnoliopsida; order Asterales; family Asteraceae; genus Centrapalus; species Centrapalus pauciflorus. The sequence continues at coordinate 13,548 of JAANYP010007428.1, forward strand.
ATATTTCTAAGTCTAGGTTCAATCTATATGCATATGTACACACACACACACACATACATCATGATTATTTTTGTTGTTTTAACATGTAAGTCTTGGGGTCTCATGCTTACAAACACACACAACAATCGTATATATCTATACAACACACATACATATAACCTATGGCCTACTATGCTTTTCATCACCAACACTTCACACCATACACCCTGAGACTATGTGTCTTAGGGTCCTAGACTTAATTACACACATAAGCTCACTAAGTTATAGGGTTTATTGGAATAGGCCAAGGTCCAAGAGATGCTAGGCTTGTTAGGTTTTAGGGTTATGAAAAATGTTTATGGAAACAGTTTCATAAGTAACGGAAGCATATAAAGTATATAAACAATTTATATAAAACCGAAACAAGGTCTAAAACTAATATGACAAGAACGAAAACATGAACTTAAGAAAACAAGATGAGTAACAATTCATACCGCGGGAGCGACTGTTGAAGCCTTAACACATTGCAAGCCAACAAAAGGAAGCGATCTCTAAAAGTATTACACATTAGTATAAGTCCTAGGTTACAAAAAATACTAGTTCTTACTTTGGTTTTCTAAAGAGAAAACTTATGTAAGATCAAATTAATGCTCTAGAGAGAATGCTCTCTAAAGCTTAGAATGTTTCTGGTGAAAAAATGAATGAATGAGGAGGCCTTATATTTATAGGGAATGTGAAGGGAGGATTTAAGGAAACAAGCCATTTGTATCATAAGGAAACTTAGGGCAACAAGACCACAAGGGCAGGTGGGAAGCCAAGTCGTGGCCTTTTAGGGGCGGGCCCCATATCCTTTAGCTTGTTGCACACTGTAAGTTTATATATGGTAATGTTCTCCATAATTCCTACGCAAACCCTAATTCCCATTTCATAAAACTATGCAGTAATTTAGGTTTAATAATTAATCAGTAAGGAAAGAATTATAAAATGTTTTCTACGTTTGATGATATATTCCATTTCATAAATGGAAAATCATTTTATTTCCTAATTAGAAACCCTAATTACTTTCCTCATTAGTTTTTGATCCAAATGAAAGTCAATTATCATTCAATAAATTGTAACACTTACAATTTTTATTCTTGGAATGAAAACAAACACATAAATCTATTTATGAAAACATAAATTCTATTTATTGAAAGTCTTTGTAAGCTCATCATCCCTTTTGTACGACCCTTTAGGTTCATCTCGAACTAGCCGTATGATCAGGATAACATCTCTAGGGCACTATAGGACTAACAGACTCCCACTTGCCCTAGGCATGATGTCAGCATATGAAACAAGTGATGGGTAGCGTAACATGCCATTGCCACAACCCCTTAATGAATGTATTGCTTCGTGTTAGTAGCTATCATTGATTCCAATCAATATCCCTTTGACTCATTTGTCAATTATCCCTTCGTTAGCTTGATGTCTGTGTGTTGAAGCAGAGGCATGGATCTCTTTCGACCTCACCAAGGTTCAATGATTGTGTTCACTTGTCTTAGATGTAAACTGATGAGTCAAATGTTCCAGCTGACCGAATCAACACGTTTGAGCACGGCTACACACATTCTTAAGTTCCGATCCTCAAGTGGCCCAGATTCATCTCTCCCGCTGAGTTGGAGGAACAAATCCCATCCAAATACATATGTCCTAATTATGATCCATGAGATACCCAACATCAATCTTTATAATTACCCATGTTAAAGATAACGTTTGATCTTGTTAAGGCATCCTATTCCCAGATCAAGAACCAATATGTATCTTAGGTCTAAGGATACAAATACAAGGTCACTTCAAGATTACTTTTGACAACTATCCATGAAGTTATCTTGGTAGTGGGTCTATCCAATGTTAGTTCTCTAACTTGACACATGTGAGTATGGTGCATCGTATGCTTATATTCAATTCCTCTGAATATCACCATTCAAGTTACACCAAATCTGTTGGTACACCCGGTGTAACGACAACAGTCTAGTTTTTTTATTGATAGTCAATTGTAATAGATAGGATCTTATGAATACAAAGTCATGATAATATGTTCATGTTTATGTCTTAAGTTCGTGATTGTGTATTAAGTTCATGATTGCATGTTAAGTTCATGATTACATGATAAGTTCATGATTACTAGATAAGTTCATGAGGTATGAACTTATGGCTGATAAATTCATGAGGTACGAACTTATGGCTGATAAGTTCATTCGAACTTATGGCTATAAGTTCATACGAACTTAGTTGCATGGGCTTGAACTTATAAGTTCGTGGGCTTGGGCCATGCATGAACTTAGTGTGTATATCATGAACTTATGTTCAAGAATTCAATACAACTTTGATAATCATTATTCCAGACGATTTTGAGAGCAATAGAGCAACTAGAGGAGTGATACATCTTGTGGAGTTGATATTACGTCGACTAACATTGTGTTTGACTCTGTTCTCCCGTGTGAGCATTTGTGTTTGATCCGTTAGCGTTAAACAAGGATTCCGCACTCGTTTGACGTCGCAATGCCTTGATAGATCCGATAGGGAGGGACCTTACAACTAGTATTAGAGCGTTTCATTGAGTGTTCTTCGTGTTCTTCACGTTTCGTTGAACATTCAAAGGTTTCTAGGCATGTTTTTCCAGATAAATCACAAATCTACTCCAGTTTTTAAGTTGATTTAAGTAGTTTAATTCACCTACAATCATATAAGTTCATTTAGTCAGTGGGATTCATCGTTTTTATCCTTAAAAACGTTGAATTAATCTGAGTTTTTTAAAAATTCGATTTTTAGTCGCCTTCATGAACTTGCGGCTCACGAACTTGTCAGAATCTAGGGTTCCACGGACTTGTCAGAACTAGGGTTCTACGAACATAGCATATTAAGTTCGTACGAACTTGAGCCACGAACTTTTTAGAAACTAGGGATTCACAAACTTTTCAGAACGAATTTAGTATTTACGAACTTGAGGCTCACGAACTTAATATAAAACGAAGTCAATTTGGTAAAACAAATGTATTACATTCGTGCGAACTTATTATAAGTCTGTACGAACTTATTTAGATTTCATTTTAAAAAATTAATTATTTAAGTTCGTGAACAAAGTTTTCGAGAATGTCAAGTTTACACAGGTTTATGAAAATAGATCATGAAGTTGCTAAATCTAACTCCCCACCAAAACTTAAGAAAATTGAGGACTACTATTGGTGGAAGGACAGATTTGCAGACTTTGCTCGTTACATTGACATGAGAATGTGGAGTTGTATCGACGAAGGATATGTTTCCCAAACTCAGGAACTTGAAGGCGGGATGAAAGTTCTCTCTTATCAACATATGAAAGATAAGGATAAGAAGTCTATGAAACTGAGAATCGAGCCTTATCTTTAATTAAGATGTCTTTGCCTCTGCACATTTTACATACTTTCAAACATCACCGAACCTCAAAAAAACTTTAGGAGGCTTTGGAGAAGAGGTATGAGGGAAATCCATAAGCAAGGAAGGGTAGAACTGACTTGTTGAAGCAACAGTTTGCAATCTTCAAGTGCTTGAAGAATGAGAGTCTGGATGAAGTGATCACTCGATTCTATCATCTCTTGACTGAACTGGATAATCACATAGTTGATTATAAAGAATTAGAGAAGATTGATAAACTTCTGGATGCTTTACCGTCAAAGTGGGAGAAGTACAATACTCTGTTAAAGCATGATCAAGAGAAGTAAGATACTCTTTCTCTTGAGGAAGTTTGAGATGTTGAGAGCTCATAGCTTCAAGATGTAGAAGAAAGAGATGGAATATGATCAGGTACAAGATCATGAGATGTACTTTGGTAAGACTAAGCCATCTACTTCAGGTGCAACCAAGACTCGAGCTACATGTTTTTATGTAACATCCGGCACTAAACCAGGTTAGCAACAATGACCTAATATGTATTTAATAGTCAATTATAGCCTAATCAGTGGTCATTAGAAATTAATCAAGTGATTAACAAGGTTTATTAGAAAATTCAACTCCATTAGAACCAAATTAATCGGTGCGATGAATCGGAAAATCAATTAATCCGATCAATTTACGATATGAGGGATTAATTCAACTAAGTACATAATTAAATTATGATTAGTGACACTAATCATACACTAACAAATTACTTAACATTAATTATGCAAGACTAAAACAATTCATTAAAACAATGCATTCAAAAGTATTTTTGAATTTACAAGAAAAGGAAAATACAAGAATACATTCTAAATACATTTATACAAAAAAAAAAAGGAAAATACACCATAATTATGGCCTTTAGGCCGACCACATAGGAGGTACAAAACCTCCATATTTTATTTTGAACAACCTTACTCAATCTCAATCAAATCCTCCAACACCATCTCCTTTCAATTCAAGTTAGATACTACACTCAATTAAATGCTCCAACCTCCCACACTCTGCACGACAGCGCCTTGACATGGTAGAACTCGTATACCCAGTCTGTGGGAATTGATGCAGCTTACCAACTCGCTTGGACCGAGTTGAAGTAGATGATGACCGATGAGTATTGCCCGAGGAATGAGCTACAGAAAATGGAGTCAGAGTTTTGGAATCTGGCTATGAAGGGAACGGATGTAGCTGGGTACACCAACCGATTCCACGAACTAAGTATTCTGTGCCCTCAGATGGTGACCCCTGAGTACAAGAAAATCGAGCGTTACATTTGGGGACTCGCTCCTCAAATTCAAGGTAATGTCACTGCCTCCAACCCATCCACCATACAGGACGCCATCAGAATGGTCAACAACCTTATGGATCAAGTGTCCCGGAGAAATGAAGCCAAGGCCGGGGAAAACAAGAGAAAGTGGGAGGACAAGTCAGGGAGGAATACGGGCTCGCAATCCAAGAAGCCCGAGACCATCAAGGCTTATGTAGCAGGAACTGAGTCAAGGAAGGGCTACACAGGTACCAAGCCTTTCTGCACCCAATGCACTTTTCATCACAACAAAGGTCCCTGCCCAACCCCTTGTGGAAAATGCAAACGTATTGGCCATGTGGCCAAAGACTGTAAATTTGGAACCCCGGGTGTCAATGGCGGCAATCAGAGAGGCTGCTATGAATGTGGAGCTACTGGGCACTTCAAGAGTGAGTGTCCGAAGTTGAGAAATGGTGGAGGAGCTCAGGGGAGAGCTTTTGTGTTAGGAGCAGGTGACGCTCGTCAGGATCCCCACGTGGTATCAGGTACGTTTCTTTTAAATGACATTTACGCTTACGTACTCTTTGATACTGGGGCTGATAGGAGCTTTATATCTGATAAGTTTAGTAAGCAATTGAATGTCACTCCTTTTCCCTTAGACAACTCTTATACTATAGAACTGTCTGACGGCAAAATAATAGAGGCAAGTAGTATTATTAAGGAATGCACGCTGAAGCTAGCAGATCATCCCTTTAAGATTGACTTGATGCCTATAGAACTCGGAAGTTTTGATGTTGTAATTGGTATGGATTGGTTGTCACACAACCAGGCCGAGATTTTGTGCGGTAAGAAGGTGGTACGGATACCACTCCACAAGAAGAAGGTCCTAACAGTCCAAGGGGAAAGAAAGAACCGATAGCTGAATGTCATATCCGGCCTAGGAACATTAAAGTGCCTTAGGAAAGGTTGCCATGCAGTACTGGTACAAATTGCAGAAAAAGAGTTGGAGGAGAAGCGACTCGAGGATATTCCAGTGGTTTGTGACTATCCGAAGGTCTTCCCGGAAGAATTGCCTGGACTTCCGCCAACTAGGCAAGTAGAGTTTCAAATCGATTTGGTGCCGGGAGCTACACCGGTCGCAAGAGCCCCATATAGACTCGCTCTTTCTGAAATGCAAGAGCTATCCAATGAACTACAAGAGTTGATGGATAAAGGATTCATTCGACCAAGTTCCTCACCTTGGGGAGCTCCGGTCTTGTTCGTTAAAAAGAAAGACGGATCCTTCAGAATGTGCATAGACTACCGAGAACTAAACAAGTTAACAGTAAAGAACAGCTACCCCCTTCCCAGAATTGACGACCTGTTTGACCAACTATAGGGATCTAGCTTCTACTCTAAGATTGATCTGCGATCCGGTTATCATCAAGTAAAGGTTCGGGAAGAAGACATTCCCAAGACAGCATTCAGAACTCATTATGGACATTACGAATTCCAGGTGATGCCATTCGGTTTGACCAACGCACCAGCCGTATTCATGGACCTCATGAATCGAGTGTGTAAACCGTATCTGGACAAATTTGTAATAGTGTTCATAGACGATATCCTCATCTATTCCAGAAATAAGGAGGAGCACGAACAACAACCCAACCTGATCATGGAGTTGTTAGAGAAGGAACAGTTATACGCCAAATTTTCAAAATGTGAATTTTGGTTGCGAGAAGTTAAATTCCTTGGACATGTGATCAACAGCCAGGGAATCCAAGTTGATCCATCAAAAATTGAGGCTATAAAGAACTGGGCAACTCCTAGAACTCCCACGGAAATCCGCCAATTTCTAGGACTTGCTGGTTATTATAGGCGATTTATTGAAAACTTCTCAAAGATAGCAGGTTCCCTAACAGAGTTGACTCGGAAGGATGTAAAATATATCTGGGGTGAAGAGCAAGAAAAGGTGTTTCAGCAGTTAAAGCAAAGATTGTGTAGTGCACCAATTCTGTCCTTACCTGAAGGGACTGAAAATTTTATGGTCTACTGTGATTCCTCACACAATGGATTAGGTTGTGTGCTCATGCAAACGGATAAAGTCATTGCTTACGCATCACGGCAGCTCAAAATTCACGAGGTGAACTATACGACTCATGACTTGGAGCTTGGAGCAGTGGTGTTTGCTCTCAAAATATGGAGGCACTACCTGTATGGAACTAAGTGCACGGTTTTCACAGACCATAAAAGCCTTCAGCATATTCTGCATCAGAAAGAGTTGAATATGAGGCAACGTCGTTGGGTTGAGCTGCTTAGCGATTACGACTGCGAAATTCGTTATCATCCGGGGAAGGCGAATGTCGTAGCTGATGCCCTGAGCCGAAAGGAACGGGTTCAACCATTGAAAGTCCGAGCTTTGGTCATGAATATACAGTCAAACCTAAACTCTCAAGTCCGCGAGGCACAAGAAGCAGCAGTCAAGGAGGGTAATCTACTGGATGAAGCCTTGAGAGGTATGGATAAGCATTTTGAAATCAAGCCAGATGGATGTCGATACTTCATGGGTAGAATTTGGTTACCAAAATTCGAAGGAGTAAGGAAGCTGGTCATGGATGAAGGGCATAAGACAAGATATGCTATTCATCCAGGGTCAGATAAAATGTATCACGACTTGAAAGGAATGTACTGGTGGCCAAACATGAAGGCTGACATTGCTACCTATGTCAGCAAGTGCTTAACATGTTTGAAGGTTAAGGCTGAGCACCAGAAACCATCAGGGTTACTAGTTCAACAAGAAATACCCCAGTGGAAGTGGGAAAACATCACCATGGATTTCATCACCAAGTTGCCGAAGAATTCTGGAGGTTATGACACTATTTGGGTGATTGTGGATCGACTTACCAAAATCGCACATTTCCTGCCAGTCAAGGAGACTGATAAGATGGATAAGTTAACACAAATCTATCTTAAAGAAGTCGTGTCAAGGCATGGAGTGCCAGTATCAATTATATCAGACAGGGACAGCCGGTTCACATCAAGATTTTGGCAGTCATTGCAAGAAGCACTGGGTACACGCCTAGATATGAGCACAGCCTATCACCCGCAAACGGATGGTCAGAGTGAAAGGACGATTCAGACTTTGGAAGACATGCTAAGGGCATGTGTTATCGACTTTGGCAAAAGTTGGGACAGACACCTGCCATTAGTTGAGTTTTCCTATAACAACAGCTATCACTCAAGTCTTAAGACCGCCCCATTCGAGGCACTCTACGGGCGAAAGTGTCGATCGCCACTTTGTTGGGCTGAAGTAGAAGATAGTCAGATTACCGGACCTGAGATCATCCAAGAGACTACAGAAAAGATAGCCCAGATTCGAAACCGATTAAAGATAGCGCGGGATCGACAGAAAAGTTATGCCGATGTTCGACGGAAGGATTTAGAATTTCAAGAGGGAGATCAAGTAATGTTGAAAGTCTCGCCTTGGAAAGGCGTAATTCGTTTCGGGAAACTGGGAAAACTCAATCCTCGTTATATCGGACCATTCAAGATCACCAAAAGAATTGGCACGGTAGCTTACCGACTCGATCTGCCCCCAGAGCTTAGTAACGTTCATAATAACTTCCACGTGTCCAATCTTAAGAAGTGTCTGGCTAATGAATCACTCGTTATACCCATGGACGAGCTGGAGTTAGACGATAAGTTGAACTTCATTGAGCAACCTGTAGAAATAATAGACCGAGAAGTCAAGAACCTAAAGCACAGCCGGATCCCGATAATAAAAGTCAGATGGAACACTAAGCGAGGTCCTGAGTTAACGTGGGAATGCGAAGATCAGTTCCGGGAAAAATACCCTCACCTGTTCTCAAGTACTCAAGAAGTGGGGAACACGAGCTAATTTCGGGACGAAATTCCCTTAACAAGGGAGACTGTAACATCCGACACTAAACCAGGTTAGCAACAATGACCTAATATGTATTTAATAGTCAATTATAGCCTAATCAGTGGTCATTAGAAATTAATCAAGTGATTAACAAGGTTTATTAGAAAATTCAACTCCATTAGAACCAAATTAATCGGTGCGATGAATCGGGAAATCAATTAATCCGATCAATTTACGATATGAGGGATTAATTCAACTAGTACATAATTAAATTATGATTAGTGACACTAATCATACACTAATACAATTACTTAACATTAATTATGCAAGACTAAAACAATTCATTAAAAGAATGCATTCAAAAGTATTTTTGAATTTACAAGAAAAGGAAAATACAAGAATACATTCTAAATACATTTATACAAAAAAAATAGGAAAATACACCATAATTATGGCCTGTAGGCCGGCCACATAGAGGTACAAAACCTCCATATTTTATTTTAAACAACCTTACTCAATCTCAATCAAATCCTCCAACACCATCTCCTTTCAATTCAAGTTGGATACTACACTCAACCTCCATCTTTTCAAGAGCAATTTCCTCTATAAATAGAGACAAACCCTTTCATAATTTTCACACCAAAATAATCTCTTCCTCCCACTCTAGAAACCGGCCACACACACACACATACTCCACAAAACTTTTCTTTCAAGTGTTCTTCATTTGCAAGGTGTTCTTGGTGAAACCTATGAAGATCCAACCTTCTACTCATTTCCATTCTTCTAACAACATCAAAGTAAGTAAATACTAGCTTATATCATCTTATATTTATGTTTATATAAGTCTTGCATAATATATATAATCACCAACAACAACAAGTTTCTTAAAAACTCAAGTTTATAAGTTTCTAGTTTCTATTTTTAAGTTGTTTCTTTAAATGTGTTTATGAACATATGAACACATTATAAAAATGTTAATATTATGAAAACATGTGATATATATGTGTTTTATAACTTCTATAACTTTTATACAAGTAGTCTTTGAATAAACAACAAGAATCATAAGTTATTTCAAGTTTATGAACTTCGGATTTTCGGCAGAAAATTTATATCGACTTTGAAAAATCATAACTAATTCATAACTCAACGAAATGAGTTGATTCTTGTCTCAAAAGTTAGATCTATGTTTTAACTATAGATCTGGAATTTTTCATAATTTATTTTGGAGTTTAAGACCTCCAGAAATTATTTGGGAAACCGAAAGTTTGACAGCTCAAAAATGGCCAACATAGGGTTTTTAACGAGCTTTTTCACCAACCTAAACATCTCGAAAAATGGCCGTTATTGATTCTAAAAATCCTTTGTATATAGTAGTTTAATGTCCTAGAAAACCAAAGTCTAAAAATTTTGGAGCTTGGTCAAAAACAGCCTCAAAGTAGGCCGAAAAACCTCCGAAAAAGCTGGAAAAATATATATATATATATATATATATATATATATATATATATATATATATATATATATATATATATATATATATGTATATTTATAAACTTGACGTTTTAAGCGAATTTTATTTTTAAACTTGTAATGTTGGGTGATTTAAGACATAAAAATCTATAAATATATATATCATCATATATTAGAGATATTAAGTCCTTATTATCATTTAGGACTCGATTAAACTCACTCGACGCAACATCCATCTATTTACGCTAAAAAGCTTTGTTTACGCTCGTTTTGCCATCGCAATCTCGGTGAGTTCTCATAACCCCTATTTTCACACTGTTATGTTTTGGGGATGAAATACATGCTTCGTTTTTATATGGACAAGAAAATATCTTCATTTCTATTATGTATTACACATGTGGTTCCATCAGCCCTTATCATGAACCGTTAATTGCATTTATTTCTAAGCGCGAATATATTGTGGATAGATCTATTGGGAGTCATGTCCCCCATTCGGGTTAGTTCGGGTCGGCTAACAGCGAGTGCATATATATTTAACACACGGTATTACATATGGGAATACTGCACAGGGCAAACTCATTTTAATTAAGCTTCGGTTGCATGATGGTTTATATGTAATACATAACATGGAATATATGATTTTATAAATTCAATTTCTATTATTGTTGTCCATACAAGTCAGATTTACGTGTAAACCTATGAGCTCACCAACAATTTTGTTGACGTATTTTAGCGTGTATTTTCAGGAAATTAAGGCAAGTCCATCACATCGGTAGTATTTTCAAGCTTCCGCATTTAAGGAGTCGCACTCAGTTTCAAACCGTCAGAGATTTATTTGCATTATTTTGGATGATTTAATTATGTTTTTAAATCTCTGTACCTTGCGAACTTCTCTTTATCATTTTGGGTTATGTAAAACATTATATCTCTTAAAGTTATACCGATCTATTTTTGAAAACGTCCATATAGTGGTCGTTCGTTATGATTATGGTTATGCTTCCGCAACGCCACGCTTCGTTGCCAACCAGGGTAACGGGGTGTGACAGATTGGTATCAAAGCCATAGTTATAGTGAACTAGGTTGCATTAGTACCCTAGACTATAACTGCACTTAAGTTTTACTGATTTTAAAAATATTTTGTAGCTAACTAAAAGACTATGAATGGACCTTGATAACAGAAAACATGTCCCACCCGGAGACCATCATCTTGTCAAATTCAGAGGATGAGTACACCCCTACGAGCCCCGCAGTCACTGAGGTTTTTACTGAAGGGGAACCATCTGAGGAAGAAGACCCCTCTGAAGACCCAATGGAGGAGTCAGAAAAGGAACCGATGGAAGAAGATGACGCTGGAGAGGATCCACCGCCCCCAACTGTCCCCGCCCGCATTCCATACCACCCGGCAGAGCCATCATTTAAGCCATATCGGCCTTACCCAAACGGCCCTAAAATATTGTATACACCCCGAAAGCGGGTGATCACGCCAAGACGGGAGTCTATTTCCATCCCGACTCCCCAACACAATCCCCCACCACCACACCGACGTGTAGACGCCCGACGATGGGGCAGGATACCTGAAACCCTCCGTGAATGGAGGCAAGAGGAAGGAATGCCTTCCCACTTTGAGATCGGAGGATCATCCTCCGCACCTATCCCGTCACTCACTCAAGAACCCGCCGAACAGACCATACCACTCTTGGTAGCACGGTCTTCTAGGCATGATCTCCAACTTCGGTTGCTTAACCAAGACATCGGAGAAATGACCGCTCGTTTAGAGCGGGAGGAGTTACAAAACTCCAACATATACTGGACCAACCAGCACGTCCTCGCCATTCAGCAGGACGGACTGAACGAGCTCCGGCAACGATTAGCCGAGAGCGAGGCCCGCAATGAGGAGCTGGCACAACGCCTCAATGCTTTAGAAAAGGGAGATACCCCTGATCACTCCCGCACCTAGTACCCCCCCTCTATCTTTGTAATATTAGGAAATTATAATGTAATAGTGTAGGACTAAAATTTTCGGGTAATAACCCGCCCCAATGTAAGAAAATTATCAATGATTAATGAAAATTGCAAGTTATTTATGAAATTGTGTTTGATGATTATAGTGTTATGCCTTAAGAAAAATTTACATCTTTAAGATTCAACTTCTTACACTATGCTAATTTCTTTAAACTTTAAGATAATGCCGCCGAGACGAATTATAAACGCCGTAGAAATTGAGGAACTGGTTGCACAAAGAGTGGCTGCTGCTATAGCCACTTACGAGACCAACAGAAACAGTTCAGCTAATGGAGATGGTGGTGCTAGCCGCACCACGAGAGGAACCGAAACCCACCCTAAGGGTTGCGGAATTAAGGGGTTTTTGAGCTGCAAGCCCCGATACTTCAACGGGACCGAAGGAACCGTCGGATTAGTACGATGGTTCGAAAAGTTTGAATCTGTCTTCCGTGTTAGCGGATGCATTGAAGGAGACAATGTAAAGTTCGCTACCCACACTATGCAAGACAGCGCCTTGACATGGTAGAACTCGTATACCCAGTCTGTGGGGATTGATGCAGCTTACCAACTCGCTTGGACCGAGTTGAAGCAGATGATGACCGATGAGTATTGCCCGAGGAATGAGCTACAGAAAATGGAGTCAGAATTTTGGAATCTGGCTATGAAGGGAACGGATGTAGCTGGGTACACCAACCGATTCTACGAACTAAGTATTCTGTGCCCTCAGATGGTGACCCCTGAGTACAAAAAAATCGAGCGTTACATTTGGGGACTCGCTCCTCAAATTCAAGGTAATGTCACTGCCTCCAACCCATCCACCATACAGGACGCCATCAGAATGGCCAACAACCTTATGGATCAAGTGTCCCGCAGAAATGAAGCCAAGGCCGGGGAAAACAAGAGAACGTGGGAGGACAAGTCAGGTGACCCCTGAGTACAAGAAATGAAGCCAAGGCCCGGGATATCTCTTTTATTGTTAAGTGATAAAGATAACAAGTACAAGGCATCATATATATATATATATATATATATATATATATATATATATATATATATATATATATATATATATATATATATATATATATATATATATATATATATATATATATATATATATATATATATATATATATATATATATGTAATAGACAATTATGGGGCGTTTGGTTCGCTAGAATATGATGGAATCTGGCGGAAAAGGAATGGATTTTCCATTCTGATGGGTTGTTTGGTAGTTTAAAGGAATGGAATGACCATTCCACATTTAAAAAAAATCCCCCCTTATGAAGGAATGACCATTACATAGCAAAATGGAAGGAATTTAAATTCTATTCCTTCAAAGCAATCCTTTTAACAACAGGTCTTCTCATTCTCAACAAACTATAGTATTTAGATTCAGAGGGATTCCATTCCTTCCAGAATTCCATTCCTTTGACAAATTACATTCCATTCTGTCATATTCCAGCGAACCAAACGCCCCCTTAGACTATTTTTCTATCTAATGAGCAATTTGGGACAAATATAAACCAAGTCCCAAAGTGGGACGAAGCCTACATCACAACAATCTCCCACTTGGACACTTCGAACTCGAACAACTGCGCTCCACAAGTTAGCCTTTTCTGTACTTCTATATAAACCCCGACAGATTCGTTAAGCTCAGATCTCCCTTAGTTGCCACCAGCGTTCTCATCATTATTCCTGACTGAAATTCTAAACAGCTTCAGCTTATCAAGCGTCACCGATTTAGTAAACATGTCTGCTGGATTCTTTGCACCCGAGATATTTTTCAAATCTATAGTTCCTTTCCTTCACTATAAGTCCTGTGATGAAGTGATATCTCAGCCCGATGTGCTTGGTCTTTCCATGATAAACCGGGTTCTTCAAAGTATGGCGGATAATTTGTCTCTTTCTTGTCTAACTCTAGTAGGAAGTTCTTCAACCAAACGAGCTCCTTACTGGCTTCAGCCATGTACTCAGCTTCTTTAGTTGTCTGAGCTACACTCTTCTGAAGTTTCGACATCCAACCGTCAATGTTCAATAGAACAACTGTTAAGTTCCGGCCTCCGCCGTTGTTGTGTTTGAACGCTAACCGGTGTTTTGATATAATGGCTGAAGACGGGAAGTATAAGATTGAGAAGTTCGACAGAAAAGATTTTGCATGGTGGAAAATGCAATTCAAATTTATAATTTAAATTTAAAACTCTAGAAAAGTAAATAAGTAGGTTAGTCACTCAAACCCAATTCAAATATATAATTTAAAACTTGCAACTGCTCACCACTTTTCTAACTTAAAACTACTCAAAACTTGCCAAATCAAATTGAATTGAAGAACATTCTATTCTCAAGTTCGAAGAGAAAAGAAAGTGCAAGTTATTAAATAGAGAGAGAGAGTGTGTGTAAATCATAGTGCAAGTATATTAGGGTTTCTTGATTTTGATTTAGTTACCGTACCTAAGTCACAGAAATCGCTCAGCATGCCACGATCTGCGATCTGGATCGCATGTACCAGAACGCATTCCAGCACCATGTAGATTCGCGAACCAAATCGACAGTCAAATCGTTCCATGTTGTAGGTCAATTCGTTCCAATCGTTATTCAATTCGAGAATGTGAACCGTTTTGGCCGATTGGAACAAGAAACGAATCGATTGCTGATTGGAGCGGGAAATAGGAAATTAAATCAACGATTCATTCATTTTGACTCTTCGTTCTCGATTCTGCCTTCCCAATATCTATTTATTATTTTAGGAAACCAAATACAATGATGCTAAAATTTTGCCTTCCCAATATCTATTTATTATTTTAGACTTTAGACCAAAGTCATCATCGTCCTCCATACTCCATATTTTCCAGTTTCCACAGCCCAACCTCCTCCTGCAACTCCCCTTCTATTTCTTTTTATCTTTTAAACAAAAATGGTGTTTGGCAAAAAAAGAACTCATGAGCAACGGGATAGGGAGGTCTACGATGTTGAATATGATGTAGATAATGTCGGTGAAACCCAATTTCCTCAAACACATTCTGAAACACAACAATCGACATCATCACAAAAAGATGATTCAAAACCACTGCTGGGAGAGGTGACATTCGTTGGTGCAGGAAATAGCAAAAACGCAAGGGGGAGCAAAAGTTTGGGTGCTGCAGGTTACAATTTACAAGCTCATACTCTAGAATACATACTCATGTTTTTGGTAGTCGCCCGAAAGCATAAATAAGGTGTAGTGCTTTGCTTGCTGATTGGGAAAAGTATACCATGTTGTTGAACAAGGTAAAGAATGCTGAAAGGGCTGGAGTTTTTAGGTCTTTGAAGAATTCTGTGATTTCCAAAAAACAGAATACATCCTCTAAAAGTCCACTTGTACAATCGTTTGGTATGATGGAGAGGAATGCAGTTGATCTAAAGGTCATGCGTTGTCTATGTGCTAATGGGATTCCTTTTAATGTTCTACGCAATCAACAATTTGGAGAGATGGTCACTGCACTTCAAAATGCTCCTCCCGGTTACAAGGCACCTTCAAGTGAAAAGGCAAGAACCGTATTGCTAGATGAATGTGCACGTGATGTTGAAAAAGATATGACTCCAATCAAAGCCACATGGTTTACACAAGGTGTTTCAATTGTATCAGATGGTTGGTCCAATGTGAAACACAAACTGCTGATCAATGTGCTTGCTGTCAACAGCCGTGGTGCAACTTTTATGTATGCTGATGACTTCTCAGGAGTGGAAAAACTGGTGTAGCAATAGCAAAGTTTTTACTTGGAGCTATTGAAAATATAGGACCAAGTAACGTCCTTCAAGTTGTAACTGACAATGCAGCCAACTGCAAAGCAGCGGGAAAAGAGATTGAAAGAGATTGAAAGGTATATACTCACATTTTCTTGTCACCTTGCTGTGTACACACATTGAATATGATTTTCAAAGATTTTGCAAAACAATTTAGTTGGTTGATGGCTGTCTATTAAAGAGGGAAACAAATCGTGAAATACTTTTTAAATCACAGCCAAGCTTTAGCAATTTTTAGAGGTAACTTAAGTCTTGAGTTGTTGAAAGTGGCAAAGACCATATTTGCGTCTCATTATATACTGTTAAAAAGGCTAAAGGATTGTAGGGAAGCTTTAGCAGCTACTACAATTGTTCTAAATGCATGGAGGGAATGGGTGAAACAACAGCACACCAGAAAAAGCGGTCAAGAAGTTGCTGAAACCATAAGCAACGAAACATTTTGGGATGATGTTGACCAAATTCTTGCATTAACTAAGCCGATTTACATGTTGATTAGATTTTGTGATGGGGAGGGTCCAAGGATGGGTGAGATTTACGAAAGAATGGATAACATGCTTGGGGAAATCAAAGATGTCATGAAAGATAATGTGTATGGCATGTACTACCCTGAAGTTGAGTCCATCATTTTGGCTAGATGGGAGAAAATGACAATCCCATTACACTGTTTGGGATTTGCATTAACTCCACGGTTCTATGATACCAATTATTTAGAACAATTAGCACCCGGTGGAATTTCTAGAAAAGCTCCTAATCGGGACAAAGAAGTGATGATTGGTGTAATGAAATCATTTGAAAGAATAACTGAGAATAAAGAAGAAGAAAGACAGCTAAGAGAGCAGTTTGTAGCTTTTACCATGGAAAAAGGTATGTATTCTTTCCCAGGGGCTCAAGTAGATGCTGTAACTATGGATCCTATTGACTGGTGGTCGACTTAAGGTTCTGAAACTCCGGAATTGGCTGGGATAGCCAAAAAAGTATTATCACGGCCCATAAGTAGTTCCTCTGCAGAAATAAACTAGAGTATGTATTCATTTATTCATATTGTGAAAAGGAATCGGTTAAACAACAAAAGGGCCGACAAGTTAGTATACATTCAAATATTCGTCTACAATCACGATTCTGAGTCTTACAAAGAAGGGCCCCAAAAGAATTAGGATATGACTCCTGAAAGTACGTACATTGAAGGATCAACTTCGAGATTGGAAGACATGCAATGACAGAATCTTGATGAAGAATAGAATGTCAATTTGAGAGTTTGAGACTTTGAGGCAGTGAACTTTTTTTTTTAATTTATGTTTCATTTAAGTATGTTTAGAAGATGTTTATATGAAATTTTGAAAGTATTAATATTTATATAGGGTTAAGGTCTTACAATAGCAACCTACTTTTTAAAATGTATCGATATGGTAAATCTACTTTTTTAATCGTCTATATGGTACATGTACTTCATTTTTTTGTATCGATATGGTCATTCTACATAATAGAGCCCTGTTTTACATACGAAACAGGGTTCTAATGGTATGAAAAACAAGGGTCTATTACAAAATATGGCCATTTCGGTATGAAAAATTGAAGTACAAGTACCATGTCAACATTTAAGTTTCAACTGGACAAAATTGGACCGGTCTGGTTTTGATTTAATTAATTTTACTTTAGAAAAGTAAGGGGTTGGTTGAATGAGCATAGATTATAGAAGCTTCATGCAATACTGTTTTAGTCCAGCTGGATTGCAACCTTTCTGTTCTTTATGATATTGAATGTATGCCTCATAAATCTCTACCAAATTTTGGTCACTAAATACCATCTGTGACCATATTTTCACTGTTAGTGACCAAATCTTTTTCGTCACTAAACACCTTTTTTCTTGTAGTGAATCATACCCATCGTACATAAAAAATTAAAACATTGGGAGGAAACAGAGAAGGGTAGTTTTTCCATTTGAAATGGTTTAGAAAGGCCTCCATATTTCCTTCTTTCAAATTCTTTCCACAATTGGGAGGAAATTTTTAAAGAGTATGTTGGAAATACTTGTTAAGTGTTATTAAACTTTATGATAAACTTGTTTAGTATAAGTATTTATTAATGAAAAATCCGGTATTAGTATATATAAACTGGATAAGACAATTATATAGTTATTTCGTAGTTATCTTCCCTCCAAAATAAACTACCTAAATGAACCATCACAATGGTTCATTTGCACCGGTTAGTTCTCTATATAAGAATGAACCAATCATGTAATTTCAGTGTGTGTATGATTAATAAATTAAGTTAGTTATATTCTGTTTATTTTTCCCTCTGCACTGTCTCTCGAACACACTGCACACACACAGAAACAGGCTGCCTCTCGAATTTTACTCTGCACACACATAGAAATATCGAAACTTTCTGCACATAGAAGGAAGAATGGCAAGGCAATTAAGTGCTTCTACTTACAGAGATTCTAGGATGCCTTTCACCCATGATCCCTACTCTAACAATTGGCATCAGAGCGGGCTTCGAATGAGACTGAAAGAAGACACTGAAAGAGGATCATGGATGAAAGACAAATTGCGCAGGATGAGGGAAAGAAGGCTGCGTTTGCAGCGCTGGGAAGAAGATCAAAGGATCAAGGAATTGGACAGAAAAGAGAGACGCTCAAGGTGTTACAAATGTCGAACCAAAGGGCATTTTGCATGGGATTGCACAGCAAATGGATCAACAAAAGGAAAAGAGAAGATCTTTGAACCATCCGTTGAAGAACTGTCCGAGAACAAAACAGAAGAGGAAGAATACACTCCTTCCTCTCCAAATCAGAAAATAGAACCTCTGAAACCATATGTTCAAAAATACAAGGAAAGGATATGCTTTGATGGTGAATATCTTGTACAAGGATCGGACAACAATGGTTGGGACAATTTCTGGTATGTAAACACCAAGATTTCTAAACACATGACACCAAATAAAGAGTTGCTTAACAAGTTAAAAGGTTGTTTTATTGTTGATTCTCAGGAACACGAATCAAGTGTATTGTTTACACATGGTATTGGAGTTGTAAAATTGGTAACAACTCACAATGAATACGCAATACCATATGTAGCATATGTTCCCGAAATTAACATCAACTTGCTTAGCGTGAAACAATTGATCATGCAAGGTTTTGAAGTTGATTTTGAAGGTTTAACTTGTAAGGTGTCCCATGTGTTTGATCCTGAAAATAAAGTGAAGAGTTTTTTTGATGAAAATGTTTTTAAAAGACAAGATGAATATCTTGAAAAGTATTTTGAGGACCTTGACAAATCCATTGATGTTGTCAAGTCACAAGAAAATCAAGAAGATGATTGGGAAGTAGTATCTTTAAAGATTGATAGTATTGAAGAGTTTATCAAATTTTCGGATTTGATAAACAACAATCACTTTGTCATGTCACATAAAGATTTGTTTAAAAAGGCATTTGAAAGAGCTTTAATTTGGTATCATGAGAATGTTACCAAATCAAAATTGGAATTGCCATTTAAGTTGTTTGGAGCAAAAGTATGTTTGTTTGATCTTTACAAGATTGTTGAAAGCAATGGAGGCTTTGAGTGTGTTACATCAAAAAATAAATGGGGTGGAATAGCCAACGGGTTAGGCTTTCCAATTGATTTCCAAAGTGGTTTGAAGGAGATCTACGTTGCATGCCTAGTACAACCTCAAGAGTATAACAAATTCATCAAGGAAGCCAAGAAAAGGCATTGGGAACATTCAAGAGAGTTGAATGTCATGGACACAACTAAGAGTTTAGTTGGCCAAGATGAAGCAAGATTTGAGGGACGTATAGCATGAGGATGCAAAGTTGATGATGTAAACACAAAAGATAAGAAGATGGTGGGTGAAGGATCAAGCAACAAAGAGGAGGATACCATTAATGTGGTTTTGAAGATGGCAAGTGAAGTGATTGAAGAAGGAGACAACAAAGAAGATGATGACTTTGTTGTCATTGTGTGAAGCTCAAAAGTTGAAGATTCATATTAAAGTTTTATAACACTTAGGGGGTGAATGTTGGAAATACTTGTTAAGTGTTATTAAACTTTATGATAAACTTGTTTAGTATAAGTATTTATTTATGAAAAATCCGGTATTAGTATATATAAACTGGATAAGACAATTATATAGTTATTTGGTAGTTATATTCCCTCCAAAATAAACTACCTAAATGAACCATCACAATGGTTCATTTGCACCGGTTAGTTCTCTATATAAGGAGGAACCAATTAAGTAATTTCAGTGTGTGTATGATTAATAAATTAAGTTAGTTATTTCTGTTTATTTTTCCCTCTGCACTGTCTCTCGAACACACTGCACACACACAGAAGCAGGCTGCCTCTCGAATTTCACTCTGCACACACATCGAAATATCGAAACTTTCTGCACATAGAAGGAAGAATGGCAAGGCAATTAAGTGCTTCTACTTACAGAGATTCTAGGATGCCTTTCACCCATGATCCCTACTCTAACAGAGTAAATTAACCAAAAATTTTGAAGAGTAAATTAACCAAAACTTTCCAATTCTTTCCGCATTTGGCAAGTTTTGTGTATGAAGTAGACAAGCTATGTGAGGGACTTCTAGAGCATCAACTAACAAATTAACAATGAGCAAGCTGTGAGCATGCTTGTGAACGTATTAATCATAAAAAAGCATGGACCAAATCTTCTGTCACATCATTTGAAGGAAGTCACAGATTATCTCTTATACTCATGAGTAATTAGGGACATAAACAGGCTAAATCTGATTAGGACTATTATCAGGCACATCACACATGACCTGACAAGCACATGGGTGTATGAGCAGCTTACGTTCATGCGTAGACACACTAGACACGTGGCCTGTAGAGACCATTTTGCATGCAAATATCTCTTCCCTTCATGTCGTGTGCATCATTCTTAGATGCAATTATAAGTTATAACACTGATTCAAAAGACAGTTCTCGGGATTATTTTGCAGTTCCACTTAAATGACGCATGCTTCTAAGCGTATGTTTATAGTTGGGGAATCTTGCATGGCTACTATACACACAAATGCTGCAACAATGCAAGATATCATTCTCCTCTGATGCAATCTTTCCTTGATATCTTCCATCTAGCGGTGTAAACGAGCTGAACCCGCTCATGCTTGCTTGTTAAAAAGGGATGAGCTCAACTTCAGCTCGTCTTGAGTTTTAAGTGTAAAGAGTGAGCTCAACTCATGAATGGTTTTTACAGGCTTGAGCTTGGCTAAAACCCAAGTTTATTATATAATTTATTACCTAATGTTATTATTTAACTTTATTTTATATTATATATTTTATTATTATTTAATGTATATATTATATATGTATTTATCATTGTATATTATATTATATTTATATAAAGATATACAGGCTCGTATAGGCTTCTAGTCTAAATGAACTTAATATTTAAAGCTTTGGCCGGGCTCGTTTTTAAACAACCTTAGCGAGCTCGAGCTCATTTAACTAAGATTTTAATTGAGCTTTTGACGAGTCGAGCTTGAATATATTCACTCACACCCCTACTTCCACCTTTCACATACTCACAGACATGAATTGCAAAATCTTTTTGTGCTACAAGCCTACAAATCCTCATGTTGCACTAGTATCGCTTGATGACTACTAGGTAATCTGTAAATTTGTTTAGTGGGGTGACTCATTTCCTTACCTTTTTTTTTCTCTATATTTAAAATTGTCTTGGTTATTTCTACCCTATCATAGGTTAAGATGAGTTGATTATGTAGCTTCTTTTGATGTGAAAGCGAATTTCAATGATTAGCAGGTCCTAAGTGCTCATTTCCGTGCTTATATTCAAGCCTTGGAGAAACTACAACTAGACATAGCCGGTCCAACTGATCTGATAGGTGTTGACACCAGAAGCACGAGCCTTTTTTCAAGAGGAAGAGAACCATTGAAAAATCGGTCTGCTATCTTTGCTCTCGGAGAGAGGATACACATTCTAAAGGTCTTATATTGCTATCTAAGAAATTGTATCTTAAATACTCAAAAAAAGGAGAATTTCCTTTCTTCTACATAATTTCAAGTTATCGTTGGTTGTTTTCTGCCACCTGGCATCATGCCATCAGGTCATGTTTTTCTCCTTCTTTAGGAAATTGACGAGCCTTCATTAATCCCACATATTGCTGAAGCAAGCTCAAGAAAATATCCTTACGAAGTCCTCTTCAGGAGCTTGCACAAACTGCTTATGGATACTGCTACTTCAGAGTACTTTATTTTTTTCCATCTCTCTCACACACATACAGTTTTGACCATGAATATGTCTTAACTTTTTATGTCACATAGATATGTCTTCTGTGGAGTTATCTTTGGAGAATAATCTGTATTTCATGAATTATTTTCAGATATTAATGCTAATGCTACAGATTCACAAATTCTGTTCAAACTTGGTAATGTGCTTTACATTTTTCTCACTTTGGTCATCTTATTTTTTCATATCACTGAAGTCATTTTTACTTTTAAAACTCATCCCATATTGGTTATACACCTTTAGCATCACTTTTAAACTTTAATGACACATCTTAAGCATCACTTTTACACATTTAGTGACACTTAGTCTCTAGTAATGGCCAATTTGGGACAAGTTTTGAAAGTACAGTGACTTGAATTGTATGAAAATGCACAATGACCTAAGTGAGACCAATGAAAAAGTACGTTACAGAGTTATTCTGATGTGCCGCTAGCACACCTTGGTTTTACTTATGAGAATGGATATAACTAGCGACAATTAGGCAAGTATCACCTATGGTATGCTAATATAGTATAAGTAAGTCTAGGTATCGAACACAGGATCAAATGTAAATTTATGAAGAAAAAGTTGTAGTTAACAATTAGCTATGGTGGAGATGTTTTGAACTTTTTATAATACTAGAATTTATCGGTATTGAGATTTAACACAAACACACTTTATGAATTAAGGGATAAGAAATTTTTTATGGCTTAAACACAATCAAGAAACCATGTAATCAAATGGATTTACGCCCCCTAAACATCGGATATTAACAAACAATTAAACACGGATTGGATAAAATATTGGAAGGAATTAAAAGATTAAATCACTCAAATCTCTTATACATGATCAAATCCTTTATTTCCAAATAACTGATATTAAGTGCACTCAAATCTCTTATACATGAACTCTCTATCAGCTATATATGCGAACAATGATTAATTGGTTACACAGAACTCTCAAAAATAACCAACTAACCCCACAACTACTAACTTGAACACGCAAGTTTCTTATAAATGTTCAAATTATGAATTGTGCGAAAACCGAAAGTTTACATAAAATTTTACAAAACTTTGAAAGGATTTCGTTCGCACAAAATGCACAAGTTTATATTAGATTTTCATCAGAAATATAAACCAATTTAAATCGTCTAGTTAACACTATTTAATCTCATCATTTTTCTATCTCTAGACAAAATCCTTAATAAATTAATTTTTCCATAACTTATCAAGAATGATCATTTATCATATTTCTAATTCTCATTATAAAAATAACAAATAAACACGACGAGATTAAATAGTGATTAGCCAAACAATGAAGACTAACAATCAAAGTAACGTAAAACATAACATTAATATCCAATCATCTAAATTAGCAATTATCCAATGTTTAGGGTTTGTTTACCCAAATGATTACATTAGAAAATTACTCCATAACGTAGTAAACCTCCACATTATCGACGAGAGAAATTTAAACATTTCAATAAAGCAAAATGTTAGAAAAACTCCCCGAACTATGTTGGTGTTGACGAAATGAAGGCTATTATTGATTGAATCCACAAGTTGCAACGATTTCGCGACCTTTTCTTCTCCAAAAATTCGTCAATAAGTGTGTTTTTCTCCCCTCAGCACCGTCTGCCTCTTGTTGCAGAAAAATGAGACTTTTGTAATTTTGAAACGACTCGCCGAGTCGATGATGTGTCGCGCTGCCATTGGACCGTCCAAAACGAACGCCTTACTTCTGGAAAAGTAGATGACTCACCGAGTGGGAATGGGTGACTCGCCGAGTCGCTTTGCTGGCGGCTTCTCATTGGTTGTGGAGCAATGTTGTAAAAATCGGCCTAGGCGGCCGACTAATCGGCGCGCCTAGGCGGTGATCGGACCACCGGCGATACGATTAGCATAGGATCGCGGAGTCGGCTTAGGCGGAGATAGGCGGGTCTAGGCGGTGCTTGGGCGGGCTAGGCGCCGGCGGGTCATAGGGAGGAAAGCATAGGTCTCTCTGTCCTCGCCGTTCACTCTCTGTTCGCATCTCTCTGCCCTCGCCGATCTCTATCTCTTTGCTGTTTTACTCACTCTGTTCTCTGTCTCTTTGTTCGCATCACTCTCCATCGTTGTTGTAGAGAGAGCAGAGGATGAAAGGTGAAGCAGCGGTGGAGAAAGCATAGGAAGGAAGGAAACGTTGCCGTAGAGAAAGCATGGGAAAACTTTGAAGGAAGGCGAAGTTGAAGCATGGAAGGGAAGAAAGCAGAGGGAGGAAGGAAGCGTGTGTAGAGAGAAGGTGAAGTTGAAGGGGCTGCTGTTCAAATCCTTAGAAACATTTTATATCTAGTTTTCATTTATTTAATTATTAAATTAACTAAAGGAAAATGTTTATATATATATATATATATATATATATATATATATATATATATATATATATATATATATATATATATATATATATATATATATATAGATTCAAGATCAATGGGGTACCATGTTAGACTGGGGTACCGTTCACAGTCAATCATTTTGCATTAAAATTAGTAATTAATACTCAAAATTCTGTTGAATATAGAAGACACTCGTTGTGTGACCAAATGGTTGCAGTCAGCCACACATACATAAAAATAAAGTGGTCATTGCATGGACAATAGTCACAGAAAATACAAGTTTACCTCACGTAAAAGAGCAAAGGTTCACACTTTTTAAATCCCAATAGTTTCTCGGTTGCAGTTATTATTGCTCATTTCAGCGATAACCCTCCATTGAAATCGATTTCAAGCTGTCATCTGCTTCAATTCCACACATGTTCTATACTGCACATGTATATTGCACATGTTCATTACTGCACATGTTTAATGTGTTTTACCTCTATATATTCTCTTATGGCACATGTTCAAAGTCTTCAAATATGGTTTTAAAGGCAATCCCCAGTATATTGCACATGTTCGGTACCATTATTGAACATGTTCAATAAGTTCTTTATAGTACACATGTATCATGTGCAATATAAGAAAATAGAAAAAGCATGTCCACGTAAACACATGGTAACTGTACGTAAGGGATATCAAATCCCTTACAATTAAGGGATTTTCCTAAATTACTAATTATCATCTATTAATTATAATAAAATTTAATTGACTATAAGGGATATCAAATCCCTACAATTAAGGGATTTCTTAAGTCACTAATTATCATCTATTAATTAAAATAAAATTTAATTGACTATATTACCCTTCTGTACTTGTAACCAAACATTAGTGGACTCCAGTTCCCCAGTCTAACATGGTACTCCATTGATCTCGACCCTATATATATATATGTGTGTGTGTGTGTGTGTGTGTGTGTATATATATATATAATCAAATTTAGGTTATTAATGTTAAAATATTTAAGTGATTAACTTTGAGATCTAATTATATAATATTATTTGATCGTTTTTTAACTTACCTATGTTTATATCTTAGTGTTTATGAACATGTTACGTATATAATTCTGAAATTTACATACTAAAAATTCCAATCCGACTACTCCCCGATTAATCCCCGCCTAGGCCGACTACTCCCTAGTCCCCAGTCGGCCGGCCGACTCCCGCCTAGCGATTTCTACAACATTGTTGTGGAGAAAGGAGGCATTCGTATGAATTTTTAAATCGACTCGTCGAGTCGCCATCAGGAAACTCTTGTTTCCTGGCAATTCTCCATTTTTCTTCCAACACAACCTACAAATAACAATAATCACAATAAGCGCATACTTTTCCCATAAAAGCACACTTTTATCAATGAAACCACAAGGATATCGCCTTATAAAACATGTATAAAATAGGCGATATCAACCACATAAACCCATTTAAGTAGAAGTGTTAACATCAGCTCAATTAGTGCTGGTTTTAGCCTGACATAATAGATTAATTTCTAGTAGAAGGTTTCAATGATATCTTCGTATGGAACTGTAGAATGCATTTGCATATCTTAGAAGTGATTTTCAATAATATATAATCAGTAGCAAGAGTATATCATGAAAGCTTGTCTCATTCTCCTATATTTTTATAATTTGAAATTACCCTTCTGTACTTGTAACCAAACATTGGTGGACTCCGGTTCCCCAGTCTAACATGGTACTCCATTGATCTCGACCCTATATATATATATATATATATATATATATATATATATATATATATATATATATATATATATATATATATATATAATCAAATTTAGGTTATTAATGTTAAAATATTGAAGTGATTAACTTTGAGATCTAATTATATAATATTATTTGATCGTTTTTTAACTTACCTATGTTTATATCTTAGTGTTTATGAACATGTTACGTATATAATTCTGAAATTTACATACTAAAAATTCCAATCCGACTACTCCCCGATTAATCCCCGCCTAGGCCGACTACTCCCTAGTCCCCAGTCGGCCGGCCGACTCCCGCCTAGCGATTTCTACAACATTGTTGTGGAGAAAGGAGGCATTCGTATGAATTTTTAAATCGACTCGTCGAGTCGCCATCAGGAAACTCTTGTTTCCTGGCAATTCTCCATTTTTCTTCCAACACAACCTACAAATAACAATAATCACAATAAGCGCATACTTTTCCCATAAAAGCACACTTTTATCAATGAAACCACAAGGATATCGCCTTATAAAACATGTATAAAATAGGCGATATCAACCACATAAACCCATTTAAGTAGAAGTGTTAACATCAGCTCAATTAGTGCTGGTTTTAGCCTGACATAATAGATTAATTTCTAGTAGAAGGTTTCAATGATATCTTCGTATGGAACTGTAGAATGCATTTGCATATCTTAGAAGTGATTTTCAATAATATATAATCAGTAGCAAGAGTATATCATGAAAGCTTGTCTCATTCTCCTATATTTTTATAATTTGAATTGCCAGGGCCATTTGCTGTAATGGATGAGCATTTCGGTACTGTTCTTCCAAATTCCTTTGATGCAATTGGTATAATGCTTATGATCCGCATGACACACCAACATCAGGTAATGGCCCGTGTTTATAATAATAATTCTCTTTGTTTGAGTTCTTGACATCACCTCTGTCCCAGATTTAGGTCCATTTTCTTTTTCCATCATCTAATAAAACTGTTTGCTTTTTCTTTCAAGTGGTAGTGTGTTCCAAGGGGTCATCAGAAGTAATTGGGTATTTCAGATAAATGGGCATGATAAATTATTGGAACTAGATATCCGAATTTGGTAGCCATATGTAATAGAATAACATGTTCTTTTCCTATCCTTGAAATATGGGGATCATAGACTTCTATACATCTGCAAACATTTAACCAATTTAGAGGTCGCACTTTTGACCCATTTGCAGGTAAGAAGGTGTATTTGGGTAAAGTTAAAGTTTCAAATGGGTTGAAGTTCATGCTATGTGTATTCAAACACATACCACCTCTTAAATTGCTTTATCGGAAACATTAAATTATAATTATGATAAAGCTTTTGTATTACATTACTTATTTATAAAAACAACAAAAATGAACAAAAAATGATTGTGGGTTGACCCAACCCGAGTCAAGATGTCGTGTTCTAAAAGCTTGCTCTCTATTAGACTATTACAATACCTAATTAGCGCATCTAACATTTGACAAGGTTCCAATTTTAATCCTCTAAGGATTTGGTGATGGCCTACAAAATGAAGAAAAAAAATTGCTTGTTGTATTCACACTTGTAGATTTGTGATTTAGCTAGAGAACTATGTACACTACCGACCTTTACTAAGAAGAACTACACATATATGTAAAGAGCTTTTCAATGTTTTGCATAAGGTTTGGAGAATGACGTCAATTGGATGTCAAACTTCACGAATGTTAGTAATCTGGACTTGTTAGGAATTTCAGAAACAAGCTATGAACAATTTCAATAACTCAGAAATTCAGAAAATCAGAAAACCCTCAAAATGTGAATCAAGAAAATATTCAATTTCACTCTAACAAATTTGGGTTGAATGACTACAATTTTAGTTGTCGTTCTCGTTAACCCATATGTCCTATTTATACTAATTCTATAGCTGTCTAACAGCTAACAACCAAACCAGAAAAATACAAAAAACATTCAAGTAATTCAAGTCATTATCCTAACAAATCTCCACCTTGACTTGAATTTCAATTACAAAACAAAACAAATCAAATCCCTAAAACTAATTTGTGTTACTCCACCTACTTGGAAACACACTACCAAAAATTCAAATTCAAATCCAAAGTCTTCAATCCGAAAACAACGAATATCAAATATCACATATGCGACCAAACACCAATGTGCACCAAACCAACAAACCGGAGAACAAAACCATATCCAAAATCAACCGGTTACCAAATGTCGCAACCAAACAATAGCCCATAACAAAATATCCAAACAACCCAAAACAACGCAAAATCGATGACCCAAAGACAACGCCGGAACCTGTCAATCGATCAACAAAATCCGGACCCAAACTACAACGTTCATCGCAACTAAATACTAATGTGTAATTTCTCCCAAAACCCCAAACACAAATCCAGCCGGAAACAAACGGGCAATCAAACGACAAATGAGAAATTCCATTAAATTGATGATACGGGCCAACCAAAATTCAAACTCCAAAAGTCGAGAATAATACTCCAAATCGGCAAACAAACGATCGACAACCAAAACCGAAATCACGGTTTGAACAAACCGGAACGCCATAACCCAAGCGCCGATCACTAAACTAATCGATACAATTCCCGGACATGACGAAACAATCGAAAACCAACCGTCATCAAAAAACAAATCAAAAATTCAAACGGAACTTGTATCACCATCTAAATGCCTTCAAAATCAAACAACTCGAAATTCAATTAACACCGAACGAAAATCAAAACCGACTTCTTGAATCAATGCGAATCCCACAAAAAACTTGTATGCACATCTAGTTCTTACTTCTTAATGACATTTCATTAATTCCAAATCTTTTAAACTATTAAGCAGCTTGTCTCTATCGTTAAGAATTGTGTGTATTTGTATACATTTTATTTATTTTTCTTTGACGAGCAATCCGCTTATATCTTATTTGATGATATAGTCATCCTTTTTTTTTTTTGTATGTTCAACTCATAATGTCTAGGCGGCGGATTCCGTGTCTTGATTCTTATTTAGACAAGGTATGTATGATCTAGCTTTTCTTTTGAGGCCACCGCCGCTGATGTTAGTACCAATCTAAGTTACTTGATATATAATGGTTACTTGAATATTGCATTGTGGCCACGTTTCAAGATGATCTTTGACATGCATATCAACAGTCTGCGGAATGCCAATGTGAAGACATTATGGGAGGATGATGTGCATCCACACTATGTCATGAGGCGTTATGCTGAGTTTACAGCTTCACTTATACAACTTAATGTTGACTATGGTGATGGCCAGGTTAGACATACATGTGATTTGACCAACTAATGATGTAAGTTCAGAGGTACTAAATCTTTTGCCCCATTTACAGCTTGACTTGAACATGGAAAGACTGAAAATGGCTATTGATGACTTGCTCATTAAGCTCGCCCAAATGTTCACGAAACCCAAACTGCACACAGTATTTCTTATTAATAACTATGATATGACAATTGCAGTTTTAAAGGTACCCTCATCGTCTTTTTGTTTGACTCAGAATAGAACTACATTTTGGTATTTTTCTTGGGGTGGATTGTGCTCAATCAAAAGCTGTAGAATTATTGAGGTATCAGCTAAAATGTGATTCGGTTTCCAGGAAGCGAGTTCAGAAGGTGGAAAAATTCAGCTCTATTTTGAAGAACTTCTGAAGAATAATACAGCCGTTTATATGGTGAGTTAATAGGTTTTTGTATGTTACGTAATATTAATTACTAGGGGGTGTAATCAACCTAGTCAAGTCAATTCAATGCCAATGAGCTCAACTCAACTTAAAAGTTGTAGGGGTATGCAAAAGTTGGAACCAAACTGTAAAACCGAAGAATCATCCTGAAACTGAACAGGAACCGTGTTGGGTGTTAATCTTGACTAATTAAATTTTAGTAGCATTATTAATTTAATATATGCTTAGTTAATAAATTAGATAATGCTAGAGTGGGTCAATTTGAATGGGTCATGCTTGACCGATTTTTAGGGAATGCTAGTAGGTTAGTATATGCAAATAAAGGGGATACGTGGTGTTGTATCTCATGATGAAAGGCTATTTATTAATAGTCTTTGTTGCTTTAAGAATATTGCAGATTTTGTTTTACAAATCCATCTTCTCTTTCTCTCTATTTTTGTTTCTCACATTACACAAATACAAAAAAACACAATTGAAGGGACTGGTCCTACACTTGGTATCAGAGCCACCAGGTTCATGTAATATTTAGAAAGCAAGAAAGCAAGACGCAGTAGAAAGTTTTGAAGTTCAAAGAAAGACGCAGCAGGGGCAGTCTTCTCTTTGGCAAGAAATCGCAGCAGCAAGCAAGAATACAAAACAAGTAGCAGGCAAAGAAAGCAAGAAGCAGAGCAGTAGTATGAAGCAGTAGCAAGAAGGCAGAGCAGTAGCAAGAAGCAACAGCAAGAAGCAGAAGCACAGCAGTAGCAAGAAGCAGTAAAAAAAATCGCAAGTAGCAAGAATCGCAGGAACGAAAGCAAGAGAAAGAACGGGTTTTCGGAACTCGAAAGGTTAGCAAGAACATGTCAGAAAAAGCAAGTGCATCAATAGTTCGTGAGCAAGGTAGTGTCACACTTCAATGCCCAAAATTGACCGAAACCAATTACTCTACATGGTCAATCTTGATTGAAACGGTGTTGAGAGCGCATGGGCTTTGGAAGACAGTATCCGGAGAAGATGAGGATGAGAAAAGGAACTATACCACCAAGGCTATAATCTATCCCACCCTTCTGGATGATATTCTTTTGCAAGTAGCCAAACACAAGGAGGCACAAGATGTTTGGGAGTCGATTCAGATTCGGTATTTAGGTACCGAACGGGTGCAAAAGGCACGGTTGCAAACGCTACGTGGTTAGTTGGAAAAACTAAGGATGAAAGAGACCGAGACGATCGATGAGTTTTCCGGTAAGATAGGTGGTATAGTTGAGAAATTTAAAAGTCTTGGATCGAGTCTTGATGAAGAAGTGATCGTTAGAAAGTTTCTTAATTCCGTTCCAAAGAAGTATTTGCCAATTGTAGCTTCAATTGAACAATACTCCGATCTTGAAAGTATGCCATTGGAAGAAGCGGTAGGAAGGTTAAAAGCCTATGAAGATAGGCTCAAAGGCCATGATGAGAAGGAAGACGAGCAAGGTCAATTGATGTGGTCAAGTGAGCAAAGGCATGTTGAAAATAGTGGACGCGGAAGAGGACGTGGAAGAGGAGAAAGAGGACGCGGAAGAAGCTCGGGTCGTGGCGATAAGAGCAAATTTAGATGCTATGAATGTGGGGCGTTTGGACACTTTGCAAATGAGTGTACAAAATGGAAAGACAATGAGAATGAAGCCAATTTTGCATGAGAAGATGAACCGGCTTTGCTTTAAAGATGCATGTCAAGGTCAAGATTAAGGGAGTGAATGTTGGGTGTTAATCTTGACTAATTAAATTTTAGTAGCATTATTAATTTAATATATGCTTAGTTAATAAATTAGATAATGCTAGAGTGGGTCAATTTGAATGGGTCATGTTTGACCGATTTTTAGGGAATGCTAGTTGGTTAGGATATGCAAATAAAGGGGATACGTGGTGTTGTATTTTAGGATGAAAGGCTATTTATTAATAGTCTTTGTTGCTTTACGAATATTACAGATTTTGTTTTACAAATCCATCTTCTCTTTCTCTCTATTTTTGTTTCTCACATTACACAAATACAAAAAACACAATTGAAGGGACTTATCCTACAAACCGGACCCATACGGTTCAATTGTTGGTTTTGATTATATTGAATTTTCGTTTTTGGTTTGGTTCGGTTTTGTATTTTTCAATGTAAGTTGGGAAAAAACAAAAAAAAACCAGAAAATTGTACTGTAGCTGATTCCATACAGCTTGGTTCTCGGTTTGGTTTAGTTTTTACACTTTGCACACACCTGAAAAGTTGAAACTTGACTTGAGCTTTCATTATCAAGCTCGAGCTCTATGTAGTAATTAATTATTTTGATATCAGCTGAATCCACTTGACTCACTTTTGTAATTTGAAATGTTTAATTGTATACACATGAACCGTCTAGAGATTGCTTTAGGGATTTTAGTTTATATAGAAAAAAGTATTTTATGTTTTTGTGTGTAGACACAGGGTAAAAATGTGACTTAATCAACAAGGCTCGCGAACTTCACTGGTTGAGTAATTTTGATACTCGAGCTTGACTTAAATTGGAACTAATTTTGAATAATCTGTTGGTCGGTCTTGTACTAATACTCTTAAAAGCATATGTGCTGCTCCATCATAAAATCATGTACCTATTCTTACGATACTGACCTACAACCCTGAATGTTATGTTAAATAATATTTCCTACATGCCACAGGAAGAACTGCTGTTGGAACATTTTGGCAATCTAATCAAGTTTGTTAAAACCAGAGCCTGTAAGTGTGTGAATCTTTTAATATGTAATGCGTTTTACATTTTATGCTGGGTCAAAACTAGTGAATAAACTGATAGATTAATCATGATTGTTAGACAAAAAATGTATTTAGATTAGTCAATGTATTATTATTGTAATTAGTGAAAGTTTAGGGACTAGAATAGCAATTAATTAAACCGAAAGGGTGTGTCTCTTCGTGAATAGACACAACTATTCGAATAGGTTCCATGAAAGGTTGCGTCCTTTCAAACGCACCTCTTAGTAGTCTATAAATAGGTTCCTTAATCAAAATTTGTAAATGTGTGAATTCGAAGTTATGTTAATAAAGATCAAGTTTTGATTATTCGATTCTGTGCAATTTCGTTTATCAAATAGATCCCCTTTCCCAACATTTGGTATCAGAGCATAGTTCAAATCAAACCGGATTTCATCATCTACCATTTATCGATTATTAGCAAATCGCGAATTACACCAGAAGGTGATTCAGAGACGAATCATCATTGATACAACAGGAGGCCGAACAGAGAGTTCAACCTTCAACCGGCACCAATTCATCCACGTTTTTTCCCTGATTTCAATTAGAATTGAAATCAAAATTATCCAACAGTAGGCAATCCATAAGAACCGAAGGCAACAAATTCAAAGGCCATGGATTTTTCAGAAAAAGCAGTAAGCCCCTATCGAAAATATATACTATAAACCCTAAAAATTCATATTTTCATATTGAATCGAAGGCAACAAGAATCAGAAAGATAGAACCTGATTCGAGAAGGCACCACCGTTGAATATCTCCACAGAAATAGTGTCATCACCGTAGGAGAAAACCCATGGGCAGAACCTCCATCGCAGAA
This sequence comes from Centrapalus pauciflorus, assembly GCA_020465985.1. Classification (NCBI taxonomy): domain Eukaryota; kingdom Viridiplantae; phylum Streptophyta; class Magnoliopsida; order Asterales; family Asteraceae; genus Centrapalus; species Centrapalus pauciflorus. Next base: position 46,982 of record JAANYP010007428.1, read on the forward strand.
CCACCGCCGTAGGAGAAAACCCACAGACAGAAACCACTACCATAGTGCCATCACCGTAAGAGAAAACCCTCGGGCAGAACCATCGCACAACCACCATCGTGAAACCACCATCACAGAACCATCACAGAGCCACCACCACCGTAGAACCACCAATCGCCACCATCAATAGAGGCAACGATTAGGGTTCTTAGTTTTTCCCCAAATTAGAAACAGATTATCAAAACCATAGTTCGTGTAATTTTGCCCAGAGTGGTTATAGAAGAAGAACAGCACCGATTCAAAGATTAGGGTTGCAACGATTCAACAAGAAGAGAGGCAATTACTGATAATAGGGAAAAGACACACCTGTTGAAAAAAAAAAGGAGAAGTAGCAACGTTTCTATGTTTCTGATAGAAACGTATCAAAGTGCAAAGGAAAGCAGAGAAGGGTCCTGAGAGAAGAGGAGCCCAACTCAATCCATACGGCTGCATTCAAAGATCCAGAGCAGGATCCACACAAATTAAATCAGCCCAACAAAAAGGTTAGGTATTCTTTTAAAATACCTTATTTTTAATTTTATTAGTAGAAAAATAAAATTAAATAAAACCTTAGTTTAATTTTATTATAACGTAACTTATAATAAAATTAGGTTTCAGAAAATAAATTATAACGTAACTTATAATTTATTATTGGTTTTAAAATTTTATAATATAATTCATAAAGTTTTAAATTAGTGATACTTACAAAAATTAACGCGCGAAGTATTACTGCTCTTTGATATAAGTTTTAATTTTTAAAATTTATAGTTTTTCTTTAAAATTTAATTCTGTCATTTAATTTTAGTTAGTGACAAAATTTTATTTTAGTTCATTTTTATAATACGGCCAATTATAATTTTGAATCAAATAAGAAAAACAGATAAAAAGTCAAATTAAATTTTAGACTTAAGAAATAAGCCTGAAATTTGAAACCAGAAAATTTAGACTTAAAGCCTAAATTATTGTAGAAATAATTTTATAATAGAATTTATAAGATTCCATTTTAGACATGGGTGACAAATCAGGACAAGATAACAATAGAAAGGAGATAGGAATAGTATCTCACTTTACCTGTCCTATGTTAAAGACAACAAATTACACCATGTGGGCAATTAGAATGCAAGCAATTTTAGAAGCCAATGAATTGTGGGAAATGATTGAACCACAAGAAACAACTGAGGAAGATATTAAGAAGGATAAAACGACAATCGCCTATATTTATCAAGTACTTCCAGAAGACCAGTTGTTATTTATCTCAAAATTTAAGACCGCAAAAGAAGTTTGGGATACATTAAAACAAGACACATAGGAGTAGATCGTGTTCAGCAAGCTAGGTTACAAACACTCAAGACAGAATTTGAGATGTTAAATATGAAAGAAAATGAGACAGTAGACTCTTTCATCATGAAGATGACTAGTCTTACTAATAAGGCAGCTAGCCTAGGGTTAACATATGAAGACCCTGTACTCGTTAGAAAATTATTGAATGCAGTATCAGATAAGTTTCTACAGATAGTTGCATCTATAGAACAATACTCAGACCTAGACACAATGAAATTAGATGAAGCTGTTGGCAGACTAAAAACTTTTGAAGAGAGACTGAAACTCAAAAGAGATAAGCATGTTGATAGTCAAGAGAGCTTAATGTTCACACAACATGTAGGTAGAGGTCAACACTTTAGAGGACGTGGTAGAAATAGATTTAACCACTCACGAGGTAGAGGTAATAATAGATTCAGATAAGATAGAAAGAATCATGAACCCTCACAAAGTAATTTCAAGAAAGAATACAATAGCAACACAAAGAAATTTACTCCTGCCTTAAGTAAAGTTCAATGCTATAAATGTATGAAGAATGGACATTATGCATCCAAATATCCACAGATAGGTCAAAACTCAGAACAGTCACACCTGATTGAAGAAGACCTAAAAGCAACATTGCTTATGGCAACCATAGAAGAACACCAACAAATTTTATTAAATGAAGAAAACTTAGAGCCAAGAAGGTTACCTATAAACAATGAAGATACATGGTTCTTAGATAATGGAGCTAGTAACCATATGACAGGAATTAAGAGTCATTTCAATGAACTAAATGAAAAGATTACAGGAAAAGTACGATTCGGAGACGGGTCATACATAGATATCAAAGGGAAAGGATCTATACTTTTAGAATGTAAGAATATGGAACAAAGAATAATATCACAAGTATATTATATACCAAACCTTACTAGCAATATATTGAGTTTAGGACAACTCACAGAAAACGGATGCAGAGTAGTAATGGAAAGAAACTTACTACACTTATACGATTCAAGTAACAAAATACTCTTGAGAGTAAAAAGATCAAAGAATCGTTTATACAAAGCAGACCTAAGATTAGGAAAGCTTGTATGCCTATTAAGCAACTTGCAAGATGAAGCATGGCTTTGGCATGCAAGATTAGGCCATTTAAACTTTAATTCTTTAAAGACAATGGCATCAAAGAACTTAGTTCAACGAATACCCAATATTAAGAATAAGACAAGAATATGTGATATATGCTTAAAAGGAAAACATATTAGAACCTCATTTCCACAACAAACCCTGGCAAGATCAGAAATACCATTAGAGTTAGTCTATGGAGATTTATGTGGTCCTATATCACCACCTACACCATCAGGAAAGAGATATATATTTACTAGTAGATGACTACTCAAGATATATGTGGGAATACTTTCTAAGTTCGAAAGATGAAGCACTTGAATTTTTCAAGGAATTCAAATCAAGGGTAGAGAATGAATACAGAACTAAGATAAAGATTTTTAGAACAGATAGAGGAGGAGAATTCACTTCAGGTGATTTCTTAAAATACTGTAAAGATAATGGCATATTAAGACAGTTAACTGCACCATACTCACCACAACAGAATGGAGTTGTTGAACGTAGAAATAGAACCATACTTTCAACAACAAGATGTATGATGATATCAACAAACATGCCCCAGAATTTTTGGGCAGAAGCAGTTAGACATGCCATATATATCCTAAATTGTACACCTACTAAGTCTTTAGAAGATATTACTCCATATGAAGCCTTAAAGGGAAGGAAACCAGACCTAACACACCTTAGGATTTTTGGTTGCATAGCATATGCAAGAGTACCTTCTCAACACTTAACTAAGCTAGATGATAGAAGCAAACAAATGATATACCTTGGAACAGAACCTGGATCAAAAGCATATCGCTTATTTAATCCAGAAACGAAGAAGATTTGTGTAAGTAGGGATGTAAAGTTTAAAGAAGATGAAACATGGAATTGGGAGGAATACACAAAGGAATTTGATTCAAGAGAATCTGAGTGGAGTGATTTTATTGTTGAAACCCAACAAGTCATAGAACCAGAAATTCAACCAGAAATTATCCCTCACACTCAAAATGAAACAACCTCACCAACCAACTCACCAAGATCACATTCACCAGATACAAATAATGAAACTCACACCCCTCAACAAACCAATACACCTATACATAGCCCAGATACAACATCATCTTCAGATTCAAGAATAGTTTATGCACCTATAAGAGGATACAGACCTTCAGATTCAAGGATAGATCATGTACCTATAAGAGGATACAGACCTTTAAGTGATATATATGAAGAGTTATTATTAATTGAAGATGAACCTAGAAACTACAAGGAAGCAGCATTAGATAACAAATGGATTGAAGCTATGAAGGCAGAAATTGACTCTATCACCAAGAACAATACATGGAGATTAACCACTTTACCTAGGAATCATAAAGCAATAGGCTTGAAGTGGATATTTAAGACAAAGAGAAATGCCAATGGAAAAATAGTTAAACACAAGGCAGGATTAGTAGCGAAAGGATACATACAGGAACATGGCATAGACTTTGAAGAAGTCTTTGCACCTGTAGCTAGAATTAAAACAATACGACTGATATTAGCACTAGCAGCTTAAAATAAATGGGAAGTACACCATTAGATGTAAAATCAGCATTTTTGTCAGGATGTAAAACTGAATTACCAAGACTAACTGATTTGAATTTATCAGAGTATAAATCAATAATCTTGCTTTGAATCAAAGTTTAATCAAGAAGTTTGCGGAATAACACTTAACTATTTTAACAAAAACTTTCAGAATCAATAATAAATAAACACACAATATGTAATCAAGACTGTTTGTATTGCTGAATTCAATGATTACAATCACCTCTAATCTGTTTGATTAGACGAAGAACACAGACTGTTCTTAGGGTTTTACAACCTTAGAGGCTTATGAAAACTCTATCAATAAAGCAATTACAGACTCAAAATATGCAGAAAACTCCTTTTGAATAGAAAGACCTATTCTATGTATTTATATTGCTTCTTGATTTGTTTCCTTGACGAATAATGACTTCTCTGATAGTAGATCTGCTGGAATCTTCATGTAGATATCTTTTCTTGAAAATCAGCACTTTTTGTTTATGAAACTGTTGAGCAGCTTGAATTACTTGACAGCATGAACAGAGCAGCTTGAGTTGATTTGCTCTGGCAGCTTGAACTTTTACACTGGCAGCTCGAGTTTCTTCAACTAGCAGCATGAACTTTGGATTTACATATAAATTCTACTAACAGTCTGAGAAGTCTAACTAACAGTTTGAACATACTTAAACTATTTCCCAACAATCTCCCCCTAACTTAAATTCTTTACACAAGACTTTAAGTTCTATACAAAAATGGAAATGAATAAGTAAACTGTTATTTACAAACCAAGGCTTTCAAAAACTTACAACTGTGCAAGTTTCTGATCTATAGCCTTCAAAAATTCTCTCTTCATCTCTTCTTTATCACAAGATATCCTAACTGATTTTATTTGGAGCAGCATATCTTTTGAAAAATTATAAAACTCGAGATTGAAGAAAATATCAGACCCATCTGTGAATTTGATTCTGTATGTCCTTGACTTGACAAACAGATCAACTTGCTTGATATTTTTCCCTTTCTTCTCAGCATCTTCTATCTCTTTTCTTGCAAATTCAGGGTCAACAACTGAACTTAGATCTCTGATAAGTTGCTTCACTTGTGGTAGAGCAGATCTAACTTGTGTAACAGACCCTATATTGTACATCTTTATTAGCTCATCCCTGGTCAGCTTCTGAACCATTTGCCAGAATGTATCAAACTCTTCTTCTGGTCCAGACTCTCTTCTTATTACAAACTTGACCCTTAAATCTCTTTCATCCAGTGACTTGGCAAACCAGTAGTTGATTTGAGGCTTTGTGAAATCATGTTGATCAATCAACTTCTCTATCTCCATGGCCTTTTGCAGTTGTTGATCAAATAGCACCCTCTTAACAGATGAAGGAATAGAAACAACAGCTTGATCAGTGGGAACAAGTGCACTGGCAGCAGCTTCAGTTTGGACTGGATCTTTTGATGTTTGGACTTCTTGGGAAATTTTGGCTTTCTTTCTTTTGTCCATCTCCTTGTCATGAATCTCTTGTAGCCTTTCAATTGTCATGCACTGAGCCATTTTCTTTGGAATTCCAGCTGCAAATGCAAAATTTAACAAAAATCTTCTGTGCTCAGCTTTGGTGTGCCCTGTTGGCATCGTTCTCTTCTTTTCACCTTGTTTGCCCACAAACCCCTTTAGGTAATCACCTAATGTCTCATCATCATCTATTGGGGGCTGGGCTTGCTGATCTAATTCCTTGTCCATTTCTTCTGCCAATTTCTTGGCAACTTCAGCATCAAAGGCAATTTGGGCTTCTTTGGAAGAGAATTTGTGCTTTGGAGATTCAATTAGTATGCCCTTGCCCTTGTATTTTGCAGAAGAAGATGTTGCTTGGACTGTACTTGATGGAGCTTGAATGCCTTCCCTGATCACCACTCCAGTAGCTTTTGAAGAAGCAGCTTGAGTGTCTATGCTAACAGCTTGAGAAGCTGTTGGGACTGCTAGCCTAGAAGGTGGGACTGTTGATGCTGCTTGGACTGATGGTGTTAGAGCTGCTTGGACTGACTTGGGAAGATCCTGATTCTCCCCCTTTTTGGAAGCATTGGTTTGGTCAGAAGGACCTACAACCTTTGCCCCTTGGGTTTGAATCATCTGCTCTAATCTCATAATTTTATTCCCACAGAGGGTGAAGCCTTTGTGAAGATAATCCATTCTTTTATTCTGAGCAGCCTCTGCCTGCTTGAGTGCAAAAATTTGAGCCCCCTGTGCAGCAATGATGGACATTCGATATTCCAACATGGCTACAACGGGTTTCAGCTTGGGATCCGTCAAGAGCATGAGTTGCAGACTTGTCTCAAGATCAGAAAACACCTGAGGTGCTTGGGATCTATCACTGACATTAATACCAGAAGTAGAAACCTCTGGGCCCCTCTGTTCTTGGTTCTGGGGTCTTCCAGCTTGTGTTTGCACACTGGCTGTTGCCATGGGTGTGGTGTTAGATATGTTGGCACTGACCTGTGCTTCTTTTGCAGAAACATCAGTAGTGCCAGCCACAGAACCCATATGAACCATCTCTGATGAGATGTTCACCTCCTGAGTGAGGATGGGAGTTTCCTCAGATGGTTCCCTTTGGATATTCTGTGCAAAAGTATCCTCCTGCACAGGGATATATGGCTCTTGTCTAGGGGAGGAGGAGGAAGGAGCTCATGGTCCCCTTTTCCTTTTATATAAGTATCTTAGTGGGCGTGTTGGCTGTACAAAAGGATCAGATGGGATATTTGTATCATGAGGAGTGGGTTGGGGTCCTGGGGGTGAAGCAGTAATGTTGGGCTGTGTCTGCTCAGGACCCTCCGCTCTGTTTTCTGGAATGATGTTCATCATTGTAGAGGGCAATGGAACATCTATACTTACAAAATTGGCACTTGGCTTTAACAGCCTTTTGATTGAAGACAGTGAGTGCCTATGGGAAACATGTATCCGTTTATGTAAATGTGGAGTTGTGCAGGTGTGTGCAATAATTTCTGCCAAAAACCTAGGATACATCAGAAATTTCCCATTCTTTAGGGAATGATGCCTTAACATCCCCTGAAAAATCATGTTTGAAAAATTGAACTGTTGGCCAGTAGAAAAGCACACTAAGGCAGTGGCAATATTTGAAGAAAACTCAGACCAACCAGTTCTTTTGGGGCTTAAACATTGCTGAATAATATGCACAAGGAATTTCCATTTTGGAGAAAAGTGTGCCTTAAGAAAAGTAAAAGAATCAGCAGGACCCCTATAACCAATATTTTGAAGACCAAAATGTAAAGCTTGAAGGGATAGGTCGGTTATACCTGAGGCATCTTGAAGATGCAAGTGGTGTCTGATGGATTCCTCAGTGATATGGATGACAGTTCCATCAATCTTGGATATGAGGGTAGGCACTCCATTGATGGTTTGAACAGATGCGTGATTCCAAAACTGTTCAATATGGGAGATGTATATAGTAGGGTTTATGGATAGGGCATAATGGATATGGGAGTGCCTGAGGAAATCCATCATTACATGAAACGGTTGAAGTTCAGAGTGTTTTAGGGTGTATGGAAGGCAGTTGTGTTCTTTTACAAACTCCATTGATGAAGAAACGACGGTTTAGGGTTTGAAAGAAGAATGTGTGATTCGTTCAGAGAGAAAGCAAGAGGCCGTGGAAGAAGAATATGTAACTGGTAGTTACAACTGAACGAAGCTGGGACCTTTAAAGGTTTCGAAAAAGGTTGGGTCCCGCTCACACATTTGAGAAATTACCCAAATACCCTGCACACTTTGACAGATCAAGTGAAAACAACTAACAGCATGAGAAAATGAACTAGCAGCTTGAGAAAATACTCAAGCTGTTAGTTAGAAATGAAGCATCTTAATGAAACAGTGACTCCCCCTTAAATTAAGCATACATATTAGATAATAATGAAAATTTTAATCCATGTTTACCATACCAATGTTTGATACTAAGAAAGTGAACTTTTCCTACATCAAAAGGTTTTGTAAATAGATCAGCTAACTGATCATCAGTATGAATCTTGGTAGCTTGGATTAACTTCTTTTCATTACAATCTCTGATAAAGTGAAAACTGATTTCTATATGCTTGGTTTTTGGGAATTTCACTGGGTTTTGCACAATGCTGATTGCACTTGAGTTGTCAATATAAATAGGAGTGGATAAGAAATTCATACCATAGTCTCTTAGTTGATTTTGAATCCACATTACCTGGGAGCAGCAGCTGGCAGCTGCTACATATTCTGCTTCAGTGGATGATGTGGACACAGTTGTTTGCTTTTTGCATTGCCAAGAGACCAATCTTGCTCCTAAGTATTGACATCCACCAGTTGTGGATTTCCTGTCAATGTTGCATCCACCATAGTCACTGTCAGAATAAGCAGTTAGTATAAAAGGAGAGTCTTTAGGATACCATAGGCCTAAATGTGGTTGGCCTTTAAGATATATAAAGATTCTCTTAACAGCAACCAAGTGAGAATCCTTTGGAGAGCATTGAAACCTAGCACACACACAGACAGCAAACATTATATCAGGTCTAGAAGATGTTAGATACATGAGAGATCCTATAAGGGATCTGTATAGATGAATGTCCACATCTATGCCATCTTTGTCTGTATGAAGCGGCTTATGAGGATCCATTGGAGTGCTTGCAGCTTTGGTGTCTTGATACCCAAACTTGTCCAATATGTCTTTCACATACTTTGATTGACTTATGAAAAGACCAGTAGGCTTCTGCTTGACTTGTAATCCTAGAAAGAAAGTGAGTTCTCCCATTGAGCTCATTTGGAACTTTTTGTGCATTAAAGCCTCAAACTCTTTGCACAAACAATCATTGGTTGAACCAAAGATGATGTCATCAACATAGATTTGGACAAGCAGAATCTCATCTTTGATAGACTTAGTGAAGAGTGTTTTGTCCAAAGTGCCTCTCTTGAATCCATTCTGTAGAAGATATGATGACAGAGTGTCATACCATGCTCTGGGGGCTTGATGGAGACCATAGAGAGCCTTGTCTAGCTTGTACACCCTGTCTGGATACTTGTAGTCTTCAAAACCAGGAGGTTGACACACATATACCTCCTCTTCAATTGTCCCATACAGAAAAGCAGACTTAACATCCATTTGATACACTTTAAATCCTTTGAAGCTTGCATATGCTAGAAATAGTCTGATGGCTTCAATTCTTGCTACTGGAGCAAATACATCATCATAATCTATGCCTTCTTCTTGAGTGTACCCTTGTGCTACTAGCCTTGCTTTGTTCTTGATGACTATTCCTCTCTCATCTTTCTTGTTTCTGAACACCCATCTTGTACCAATTGCTCTCTTGCCTTTTGGAAGATCCACCAGAGTCCATACATTTTGAATCTTGAACTGTAAAAGCTCCTCTTGCATTGCCTCAATCCAAGATGAATCTTTTAATGCTTCTGATGCCTTTTTAGGTTCCAGTTGAGACATGAAACAGGCATGTTCAAAAGCAGCTAGACTGAATTCAGGAACTGCTTGTTCAGCAGCAGCAGTCTCATTGTGAACCATCTTCCTTGTTTGAACAGGAGTGCTTGGGTCACCCAGTATTTGATTGAGAGGATGATACTTGTGAACTCTTAGTGTGGGCTCTCTCTCTGTTTGAAAAGAAGTTCCAAGATTTGTATCATCTCCATCAGGACCAGTAAAAGGAGCATCTTCAGGAACAGCTTGACTTGAATCTGGGACTGTGTCCCTTTGTGTTTGAGCTGTTTTCTCAGGACTTGAGAGTGGCACTTCAGTATCTGGAGTTGTATCATGTGGAGCATTCAGGACCCGTGGAGGATCACAAGACAGAAGTGGCAGAGTGGTGTAATCATCCCAACTTGGTGAATCTGCAGCAGTCTGAAACTTTGTGCCAACAGCTTGAGAAGTTGTATTGGCAGCATGAGAAATTGTGTTAGCAGCTTCAACCCTGTATGCATCAGCTTCTGCAGTATACTCAACAAAGCTCAGAGATTTTGTTAGTGAATCTAAATCAAACAACCAATCAGGACCAGTGCCTTTGATATTAGCAGTATTTTCATTAAATTCAACATTGGCACTTTCTTCAATGGTTTTAGACACACTGTTATATACTCTATAGGCTTTGCTTTGAGTTGAGTATCCTACAAAGAATCCTTCTTCAGCTTTACTTTCAAACTTCCCTAAGTGAGTCTTAGTGTGAAGGATAGTACATGGGCATCCAAAAGGCTTGAAGAAAGCTATTAGGGGACTTCTGTTATGGAATAACTCATAGGGAGTTTTCCCTTGTGATTGGACAACCTGAACCCTATTTAGAACATAACAGGCTGTATTAACAGCTTCTGCCCAGAAAGTCATTGGCAGATTTGAATCAGCTAACATTGTTCTAGCAGCCTCAATTAATGTTCTGTTCTTTCTTTCAGCTACACCATTTTGCTGTGGTGTTCTTGGTGCACTATATTGTCTATCAATGCCTTTGGACTCACAGAAACTGTTTAGAATGTGATTTTTAAATTCAGTTCCATTGTCTGATCTTATCACCTTAACTTTGGAGTTGGATTGGTTTTCTATCTTAAGGATAAAAGACTTAACTAGTAGCAGTTTCATCTTTGGACCTAAGAAAGTAAACCCAAGTAAATCTGGTGAAATCATCAACAATAACTAAACAGTAAGCCTTTTTATTCAAACTCAAAACAGATGTTGGACCAAATAGATCCATATGAAGCAGCTGAAGAACAGATGAGATTGAATTTACTTCTTTGGCCTTATGAGAAGTTTTGTGTTGCTTACCTTTAAGGCATGCCACACAATGATCATCACAATGAACTCCTTTTGTGGTAAGCCTCTTACCAGATTCCTTTTAACTAAAGCATTCATAGACTTGAAGTTCATGTGACACATCCTTCTATGCCAAAGAGCAGACTCATTGGATGATGCTTTGGATATCAAACAGCTTAAAGTATTAGATTTAGTCAAAAGATCTGTGTCTAGACAGTAGACATTGTCCTTTCTTGGTGTTCTTAGTAAAACAAGATGTTTAGGAACTTTGAAATCTTTTAAAAGAACAATGCACTCAGAATCTGTGAACAGAACAATGTTTTGTTTGTCACAGATTTGAGAGACACTTAATAAATTGTACTTAAGCTGTTCAACATTCAAAACATCATGGAATGTCATGTTGCCTGCATTAACAGTACCTTTACCTGTAACCTTACCTCCTTTTGAGTTGCCTCCAAATGCTACAAAACCTCCATCAAAACCTTTGAAATTTGACAAGCATTCAGAATTGCCTGTCATGTGCCTAGAGCATCCACTGTCCAAATGCCATCTTGTTTTATGAGAAGACCTGTGGTTGCCCTGCACAAATAACAGCTTAGCTATTAGTGGAGTAAACCCAAACCAAATTGGTTTTGGGTTGGCCTTGTATGTTGACATAACTAAATACTGTTTTTGACTTCTTATATTTAGTGAGATCTACTGATGGAGTCTTTGGAGAGTATTTGGTGATTATATGAGGTATCCAATTATTTTGATCATCTTTTCTTCTAACAGTCTCAGATGGTTCACTAGCAGTTCCAGATTGGTGCTTAGCAGCTTGATCTGTGTTTGTAGTGCTAACAGCTTCAGTCTTTGCACTATCAGCTTCAGATTTTGACTTAGCAGTCTGATCTGTTGTATTAGCAGTTTGAGCTGAAGATTTGTCCCTGACACACCATATTTGTTTAAAACTTGATTTAGGCTTTGCCAAAACTTGTTTTTGATGTGTGGACTGCTTTTTATTAACTTTGGAAAACCTGTGATCAACTGTTTTCTTTGGAACTGATGTGGAAGGTTTCACCTTTGAGTGCTTTGCTTGAATAGGATTTGATTTTGTGTGATGCACAGTCTGTTTTGCAACAGCTGGTTTATAAAAACAATCCTTGGCTAAGTGATTCTTCCTTCCACAGTGAAAGCAGCTTTTGACAGTTTGAATTGGAGAACCAGACTTTTCTGTCAATTTCTGGTTCTTGTTTTTCTGATTTCCTCTTACCTGCTGTTGTTTAGGAAACTTTTGAACACCATGCTTTTGGCATGTGCAGACAGAAACAGTTTTGCATCTTTTGTTTCCTTTTGATGAAGATGCAGTGTTACAGTTAGAATGTACAGAAACTTGTGGAATATCATTGCATACACTCATCTTCTCTTTTCCTTTCTTACTGGGAGCTTGGACCTCTATGGGTGCACTCAATGTGTCACAGTCTCTATTTTGAATTTTATCTTCCTTTGATTCTGGACTGTTATCTAGGATAGGATCTACAATAGTCATAGACTCATCTAGTGGTTCATTGACAAGTCTATCAGCAACCTCACTCATTGGGTGAATGTACTTGTTGTTGTATGGAGGTGGAGTAGCTCTGTATCCTATTCCTTCTTTGGGATTAACCTGAGATTTTACTCTATCTTTAAATTGGACTTCCATTAGGTGTTCCAGCTTTTGATTTGCTAACTTAAAATTTCCTAGATCTATGTTAACAGATTCTAGTTTCTTATTAGCCTCTAACACCTTTTGTTCAGTCTCTTCTACTTTTTTATTCAGAGATTCTATTTTCTTATTTAGCTCCTTTTTCTCCCACTCATGATAGGTTCTATCATGACCCATTTGAATCTCATTATCCTTATAATCATTGATCTGTTTTTCCAGATCTTCTATGGCTTGCATGTATTCATATCTCCTTTCTTCCATCTTAGCTAGAGTTTTGCACATGCTCTCATTATGATCTCTGTACTTTTTAACCATATTTTTGCATGATTGAGAGCAGAGTTTAGAATTTACCTCAGATGGTAGTTCAGTGGAGGAGACATTTGATGTTTCTGCCATTAGAGCTTGATTTTGAAATTCTTCCTCTGTCTGATCACTCCAGTCAAAACATTATCTTCTTGAGAGACAAGTGCTGTTGATGATGATGTTTGAATGGGCTGTGAAGTCCTTGATGGCTGTTGACCTTGAGATCTACATTCTCTGGCAAAGTGACCAAGCTTATGACATTTATAGCATTCCACTTTTGATTTATCAAAAGCTGGTTTGCCTTCTGTTTTTGCTTGAAAGTTGGTCCTTCCAGTTCTTTTAAGAAATCTTTTGGCCCTCATGGTCAGCATTGCATGTTGCCACTTTAAATCCATCTCTTCAAGATCATCTGGATGAATTTGTTCCAAATCTTCAACATTTAGAGCAAATAATCCATCATTGGCAACAAAAGCCTCATAGTGAGTTTCAGCAGAGTTGCCATCACCACCTGAAAAAGAATCACAGTTATTAGATTTTTCAGAAGACAGAAGAGCAGAATTGTGATTATAAGAAACGGATTTCTTTTTAGCATCAATCTCAGTCTCAAACACTCTTAAACTGTTAAACAGATCATCCAATTCTATCTCATCAAGAGTGTCTTTTGTTCTCCATTGTGCAGCATAGACTGTCCATTCTTCTCCAAGAGATCTGAGAAACTTTCTGTTGACTTCATCTTGATCCAGATTGACTTTTGCACTTTCCCGTTCACTTATCAGTTTGTTGAACCTGTCAAAAATTTGAGTAAGGTTTTCATTCTTGCCACCAGAAAAGTTTTCATACTGCTGCTTCAAGAGATCCTTTTGGTTTCTCTTGGTACTGGCATTACCAGCAAATCTTTTCTCTAAGGCATTCCAAAGATCATGAGCAGTATAAAATTTTTTGAACTGATGTTGATAAGCATTTGGAATGGCTATTTGTAAAAGTGTAAGTGCTTTCACTTCATACATTCTAGCCTTCCTCTCAAGTTCAGTTTTTGGAGGAGTTTTGACTGGTTTTCCCTCATCATCCAGTTCTGGATAGACTACAGGAGGAAATTCAACAGCTTCCCATATGGCATAATCAATGTATTGAATATGCTGTTGAATCCTGAGTTTCCACATCTCAAACTCAGTGGGCTTGAGCATAGGCACTTTGAGTCCTTGCCCAGATCCACTGCTGCTATTTTCAAATTCCATTGCAAAACAATTAAAAATTTAAAAGAAAGTTTTCGACTTTGAAAAACAAAGAACGACCTGTGTCTCTGATACCACTTGTTAGGATCTAAAACTGAATTACCAAGACTAACTGATTTGAATTTATCAGAGTATAAATCAATAATCTTGCTTTGAATCAAAGTTTAATCAAGAAGTTTGCGGAATAACACTTAATTATTTTAACAAAAACTTTCAGATAATAAATAAACACACAATATGTAATCAAGACTGTTTGTATTGCTGAATTCAATGATTACAATCACCTCTAATCTGTTTGATTAGACGAAGAACACAGACTGTTCTTAGGGTTTTACAACCTTAGAGGCTTATGAAAACTCTATCAATAAAGCAATTACAGACTCAAAATATGCAGAAAACTCCTTTTGAATAGAAAGACCTATTCTATGTATTTATATTGCTTCTGGATATGTTTCCTTGACGAATAATGACTTCTCTGATAGTAGATATGCTGGAATCTTCATGTAGATATCTTTTCCTGAAAATCAGCACTTTCTGTTTATGAAACTGTTGAGCAGCTTGAATGACTTGACAGCATGAACAGAGCAGCTTGAGTTGATTTGCTCTGGCAGCTTGAACTTTTACACTGGCAGCTCGAGTTTCTTCAACTAGCAGCATGAACTTTGGATTTACATATAAATTCTACTAACAGTCTGAGAAGTCTAACTAACAGTTTGAACATACTTAAACTATTTCCCAACAATTTTTACAAGGAGACTTACAAGAGGAAGTATATGTTTCACAAACAGAAGGTTTTATACAGCCAAGACATGAAGGTAAGGTCTATAAACTCGCTAAAGCTCTATATGGTCTAAGACAAGCACCACGAGCATGGTACACAAAATTAGATAAGACCCTGAAAGAATTAGACTTTAGCAAGTGTGCGTTAGAACAAGCTGTTTACACAAGAACAACCAAGTCATCAACATTATTGAAAGGAGTATATGTAGATGACCTGATAATCACCGGAACACCAAGACAAGAGATAGATTTATTCAAAGATCAGATGAAGGATAAGTTTGAGATGAGTGATCTCGGCTTATTAGCATATTATTTAGGAATTGAAGTTATGCAAAGTTATGGCAAGATTTCAATAAAGCAGACAGCCTACGCAAATAAGATACTTAAAGATGCAGGAATGTTAGACTTCAATGATTTAAAAATACCTATGGAACCAGGACTTAAATTGACAAACCTTACAGAAGGAACTTATGTAGATGCTACAGAATAGCGAAGCATAATTGGATGTTTACGATATTTACTACATAATAGACCCGACTTAAGTTACTCAGGTTGTTTACTTAGTCGTTTTATGCAAGAGCCTCAAGAGCAACATATGAAAGCTATCAAGCAAATATTAAGGTACATCAAAGGAACTAAAGATTTCGGAATATCTTATGAATACAAAGGAGGAAACAACATAGAAGGTTATAGTGACAATAGTTATGGTATTAATACACAAGAAGGAAAAGGAACAACATGAATAGTTTTCTACTTTGGAAACTCACCAATTAGCTGGAGTACACAGAAACAAGGAACAGTAGCATTATCATCATGTGAGTCAGAGTTTATTGCAGCAACTCAAGCAATATGGTTAAAAAGATTACTTAGCAAGATTACAAATACTGAAGAACAGAAGATCAAGATTTATGTTGATAACAAGTCAGCAATAGCCTTAATGAAGAATCCAGTATTCCATGGAAGAAGCATACACTTTGATACCAAGTACCACTTCATCAGAGAATGTGTTGAAAGAGAAGATTTGATAGTCGAGCACATCAACGGAGAAAAACAAAGAGCTGACATACTTACAAAAGCACTACCAAGAATCAAGTTCGTCACAATGAGACAACTACTTGGAGTTGAAGACTTATCAAGCAACAATCAAGATTAAGGGGGAGAATGATAGATTAATCATGATTGTTAGACTAAAAATGTAATTTAGATTAGTCAATGTATTATTATTGTAATTAGTGAAAGTTTAGGGACTAGAATAGCAATTAATTAAACCGAAAGGGTGTGTCTCTTCGTGAATAGACACAACTATTCGAACAGGTTCCATGAAAGGTTGCGTCCTTTCAAACGCACCTCTTAGTAGTCTATAAATAGGTTCCTTAATCAAAATTTGTAAATGTGTGAATTCGATGTTATGTTAATAAACATCAAGTTTTGATTATTCGATCCTGTGCAATTCCGTTTATCAAATAGATCCCCTTTCCCAACATAAACATCAAGGAATTTTATATGCAGCTGAGGACCTGAGTGCTTTGTCTGACAAACCAATCACTGTTGCTGAAGCCGAACCGCTCGTGAAGGACTTTGCGAGTAGGTGGAAAGCGGCGATTGAGCTAATGCACGGTGACGTAATTACTTCATTCAGTAACTTTCTTTGTGGAATGGAGATATTACGAGCCGCCTTGACTCAACTTCTACTTTACTATACAAGACTCTCGGATTGCATAAAGAAAATTGCTGGTGGGTCTGCCCTCAACAAGGACCTTGTTTCCATATCATCGATAATGTACGAAATCAGAAAATACTCAAGGACTTTCTAGAATATCGACTGATCAATATACTGGTGGCGTAAATTTTGCAAGGTTCGTTTTTTTTTTTTTGTTAATCTGTATACGAGTTTTTGATCAAATGTAAAGATATGCGCATCAACTTTCTAATCCTTTTTTATTCAGATCCATTAAACTTGCAATTTTGCCAAATGAATCCATGACCTTATATTGATGATTATATTTTTAATAACCTTGTTTAATATATCATTTTTAAAGATTGCGTTAACCATTTATTATAAAATTAATGCATAAATTTGCTGGTATTTTTTTTTTGTTGCTTATGTGAGCAGACATAGATATAAGTTGATCTAAAGTGTGCTCTTATTTAACATTGATCTTCATAAGATTATAGTTGACATTTAGGAATCATGGATGGTTGAATTAAGCAAAGTAATCTAGCTAGTGAGTGACTAGGTCAATGCGACATATATACATGTAGCGGTTTACACTTGTATAACTATAAGATTACATTTAAAATTTAAGAATCATCGATGGTTGAGTTCCTATTTACAAAGAAACAGAACCGATGGAATCGAAAAAAATAGTCAAAGATAACTTGACATGTCAAGATGGAGACTCTTGACTATGCCAAGTCTACTATGAGTACGTCTCGGGAGTGTGACAACACAAGATCATTGGGAACTGCAACACATATCATTGTACTCCTGCCAACCAATGAAGTACAACATCATACTTCAAGATTTATTGAAGTATGGTTTCATAATTAGTACACACAGTAGTGTAATATTAATAATACCATGTACATATCATGGATCTTCATAAAAAGTCAATAAAAAAAGATCACGTTAAAATATGTTAGCCAAGCTATCAAGAAAGATTCAATTAATGTAAGATAAAGAAGGATAATTGTTTGTTAACGTGTTTGACTCTAGTACTCTCAGATTTCCAATATAAATAATATTCTTCAATAATTAAGTGACTAAATATGTTATAAGTGGTCAAGCATTGCCTTTCAAGATCCAAATGCCTAATAGGTCCCTGCAATTTACCTATTAATAGCACACAATCATATACACACATATTTATCGACTCTAAAAAATAACTTCAAGGCAACAGAACTAGTAAAAACGGTTTAAACCATCCTGGATCACTCATGTAGTACATAAAACATAATAAACATAGAAAGTAGTACCCATTTTCTACATGGTACGTGGACTATTCTATTGATTATTTAATATACTATTATCGAGTAAGTCTAATTGTATCCGATTAATGG
This sequence comes from Centrapalus pauciflorus, assembly GCA_020465985.1. Lineage (NCBI taxonomy): Eukaryota > Viridiplantae > Streptophyta > Magnoliopsida > Asterales > Asteraceae > Centrapalus > Centrapalus pauciflorus. Next base: position 64,801 of record JAANYP010007428.1, read on the forward strand.
ATTACAATGTGTTGGGACCGAGTAATGGATAAAATTGGTATTAAACTTAAATTTGGGGTAATGGGATTGGATTGTGAATTGATTATCAAACTTGTGAAATAACCAAAAATATATGAACCACGTCTCTATCACTTTGCTACCTTCATCACAAAGTTAACACAGTGTGTATGCATTTCGTTGTGTGTATTTCGTGGGACTGGACTAGACAAAAGTGAAGCCAAAAAATCTGTTAGGTTGTTATTCTTCCTCAAGCAACCATATCCATCATCATCTTTGTGTTCTTCTTTCAAACAAGGTAAAGAAAGCTTCATTTGATGACTTTAATTGTGTTAAATATGATGAAATTGAGTTTAATTGTGCTAATTATGTCGAGTTAAGTAACTTGGAAATCGAAGTGGAGGTTGTAACCTCCTTGACAGATCGAAACAAAAGAACAAGGCTACTACTCGTGGTCATGATCCCGTTAGTGCGACTGCGATGAAGTTTGATGTGGTGGTAGTGAGCACGGACAACGATTAGGAGCGCGATTGAGGTGGGAGTTTGCTTGCGATCTGGGCAGCCGTAATGATGAGGTTGGTCGCGATGACTCGAGCTCGACGGCGATCACCCTTGTTTTGAGACAGAATTGGGTTTGAGCCTTGAGAGCATATTGGGTCATGTGTGTTGGGGCTATATCAATTATGTTAAAAATATATGAGTATCAAGTAAGTATCTTTTGGGCTAAAGTAACACGTTGCGATTCTTTATGCGTTCAGGGACAAGTAGAATTTGGACCGGCCCGGACAGAGACTATAAGGACTAGTTAGAGTTAGCTACCACCATTCAGGTGAGTACACGAGTAACTCTGAAGTGCACACCTTCTTATACAAGTCTCTATTTGTGTATATCAATTTCAACCTCATCTCCATCGTCCTCACTCTTTCCTTACTAGTAGAAGTACATGACTCTGTCGGTTGTGACGGAGTCTCTTCTGGGTAAACTCCCTGAAAATATACTCTAACCCTCTCTAATTGCCAATCTGCAAGTCTAAGAAGAGATAGGGGAATGTCCATCACTGGCACCCTAGGAAGTTCTCTCGGGAGCTTGAATCGTTGAAGCGCGACGATTCTAGACTACTGGCCGTAAGATATAGTAAAGAACCAATCATCCCTCTGAAAGTTGTGTTATCTACACTTTCCCGGCAAGATCAATGTCTAACTTACAGTTGAAGCTATCGAGTTGCGATAGTCGTGCAAGAGTCTAACTTATACTTCTTGAGAATGTCAAGAGTGTATTTCGACTAGTTCAAAAAATATCTCATCTTCAAGTTGTTTGACTTGTAATCCGAGGAAAAAATTCATTTCCCCCGTCATACTCATCTCAAACCTGGACTCCATTAGGGATGAAAAATCTTTACAAAACCCATGGTCAGTAGATCCAAATATAATGTCATCTACATAAATTTGGACTAGCATTACGTGTGGGCCTTCCTTTTTCGTGAACAGAGTTGTGTCCACCACACCTTTACTAAAACCAGCAGAGATAAGAAAATTTGAAAGACTGTCATACCATGCGCGAGGTGCTTGTTTTAAACCATAGAGGGCTTTATCTAGCACATAAACATGGTCTAGTTTATGTGCATCAATAATGCTTTGTGGTTGTTCAACATACACCTCTTCATTAAGTTCACCGTTTAAGAAGGTTGTCTTGACGTCCATTTGGTACACCTTGAAGTCCTTGTTTGCCGCATACGCCAAGAAGATTCTGATAGCTTCAATCCGTGCAACTGGAGCGAATGTCTCGTCATAATCAAGGCCTTTTTGCTGTCCATAGCCTTTGGCGACTAGTCTTGCTTTATTTATTACCACAATGCCGTTTTCGTTTCGTTTGTTCTTAAAGATCCACTTGGTCCCGATTATGGCTCGGCCTTTTGGTTTGGGAACTAACCGACATACTCTTAACTCTTCAAATTGCTTGAGCTCTTCGTGGATTGCTACTTTCCATCCAATCTGGGTCTTTCAAGGCGTCATCCACACGAGCAGGCTTTATCATACTAAGGAATGACGCAAAGAGACATTCGTTAGCCGATGCCCTTCGAGTTTGGACCCCGGTAGAAATATCACCAATGATCTGTTCAGTTGGATGATACCGGGTCCTTTTCGTCTCGTGTGGCAGGGGTGAACGTGATGGAATCTCAGTGGTGAGGGTGGGATGGATGAAGAGTTCTGATCGATGGTTTCGAGTGAAGGTACCATTGGTTATAATTCTGTTGGGTCTTCTAGAGGGATAATGTTTGAGACTATGTGTGAGGGTATTAATGGAGTATATTCAACTTGAGAGGTGTCTGTGGATGAGGTGGAAGGTGAAAATGATGAAGTAGACGGTGTATGGATTGATGAAGGAATTTGTGGATCCGAATGTGGTGGATGAGCAGTTGAATCAAAATCAGATGGGGATTTTTTTAACTGCAGAAGATAAAATAGAAGAAGAATTAATACAAGAACCAACAAATTATACGTAAAAAGGATCAAATAAATTAACTAAATCAGAAGAAGAAAAAGAAGTAGTTTTAGATGAGTCTCCAGACATTTGAGTAATGCGTGGTCCTCATTGGTCAACTTCTAGAGCCAGTTCAGCCATTTCATCGAATGTGATATGTACACTCTCTTTTACTGCCTTGGTGCGAGTGTTGAATGCGGGATATGCCTTTGAGTTGAATGAATATCCAATAAAGATCGCTTCATCAGCTTTCTCGTTGAATTTTCCAAGGTTATCCTTGTTGTTCAACACATAGCACCTGCAACCAAACACTCATAAGTACTTGATATAAGAAACTTTATTTATAAAGAGTTGATTAAGGAGGTTTATTGAAACACTTACGGATGATTGAGCGGTTTTGAATGTAACAGGCTGTTACACGGCTTCAGCCCACAAGAATGGAGGTAGTTTTGAGTAGTTCAGCATGGTGCGAGCAGCTTCCACCAACGTTCGATTACGTCTTTCAACGATGCCATTCTGTTGAGTAGTTCGTGCGGCTGAGAACTGATGGTGAATATCCTTGGATCGCAGGATGCTTTCTACTACCGAATTCTTGAATTCTGTGCCGTTGTCGGATCTGATTGACTGTAGCTGCTGTTAGGTTTCGACACTCTTGATAAAGTCAATGATTTCTTGAGATGTCTGATCCTTGGATCTCAAGAATTTTACCCAATATCGTGAATAGTCATCCACGATAACCAATACGTACCGCTTCCGATTTATGGTTTGCGTTCTCATAGGAACACATAAATCCATATGTAGTAACTCTAGAACTCTTTTTGATGATGGGTCAGGCATTGGCTTATGAGATGATCTCTTCATCTTTCCTTTCTCTCATGCTCCACAAAAATGGTCTTTTTCGTAACGAAGCTCTGGGAGTCCCTTAACGAGTTGTTTCGATGCCAGCTCGTTCAGATTTTCGAAGTTCAAGTGCGATAGCCCTCGATTCCGTAACCAAGAGTCTTTTGACGAGGCTTTTTATAACAGACAAACGCTATTACGGAACCAGTTAGAATTTCATTCTCATTGCAGCTCTTAACACTACAGTTCTTAGCCCTAAACGTGATATCTAGCCCTTTTTCACAAAGTTGTTCTATGCTAAATAGATTATGTGATAACCCTTCAACATAGTCAACATCCTTGATGACTAAATTATTAAGAGTTAAATCCCCGTATCCTTTTATCTGATCATGATTATCGTTACCAAACTTAACTGTCCCACAATATTGTTCTACAATATTTGACAGCAACTCTTTTCTCCAAGTCATGTGCTTTGAGAAACCTGAATCCATGTACCAAATGGATTTTGCCTGTAAATAAAATTTGTTGCAATGAATATTCTTAGGCATTTGAAACAAATCCATTGGAAAATTGGCATGCAAACCGTGTTCTGAAATGAGTAGTTCAGAAAACATGAAGGATTTAGAACGGGTCCTTAGCTGAGTGCACAGAAGCCAAACTTGTCGGTTTTTAGCACAAAAGTGTAGATTAACCGACTAACAGAAGAACAGATCCTAGTATTAGTTAACTAGAAGCCATTGTATTGAAGTACGGGTCTTAATCTGAAGTAACCAAGAACCATCTACATTAAATCACACAACTTTGGGTACCCTTCTTAGGATGAGTCCTTTTTGGTTAGGTATTCCAGGTGTATATGGCACATTCACAGTTTTAGAAACCCATATTGCAATTTTGTGTGGTCTAGATGCAGATCCTTTTGGAATCCATTTGTATTTAGACCCAACTGGCTTTGAAACCTTAGGCGATGAAGTTGCCTTTGGTTTTGGACTTTTTGAAACCTGTTTTGAATTAGCTTTTGGTGTGGACCCAGACAAAATACATGAATCAAGTTTTTGTGAGGCCAATGATGCACTGTTTTTTAATTTTCTTTTTACGAATTCGTTTTTCAGGATAGGGCACAAATTTATTCATTTCAGGTACTTGACGTCCAAATCGAGTTGGACATAAAATAAACAAATCAGCAAATGAATACTTGAAACATGACATAGAATCCGATACAAAACAAACATTGTTTTCTGAAATTACATTAATCCTGTCCCTAGAAACAAACACACTTGGCATTACAACCTTTTTCACAAAAAAACTAGAAAAATCTTGCATAGTAGTTTTGGGAAGTCTTCTCACATGATCTGTAGGAACAAAACAATGAGAGCCAGTACGTTTGGTAGACTTAGACTTTGATAGATTTCCATGGTGATTGGGTATCTTGGAAGACTTAGATTGACTCTTAGCCTTCTTTGAAACATCAGCTTTTGAGGATTTTGAACACTCACCTTAAAAAATGATTATGGGTACTTCAATCTTAGCTTTACCTTTGTCTGATGATGTATGCAGGACTTTGGCAGGATGAGAGGTTTTTGAATCTTTTAAATGAGAATTAACCTTTCTGAAATAGTGTTAATACGTTCTTTTAATATGACTAGTTCTACGCTTTGTTTTATCAAATTTTCCTCGCTTTTGAGAAGAGCTTCTTGATAACCAAGAGCTTTCTCTCAGGCTGTCCTTAAGTCCTTTTTTAAAACATTTATTTAATGCTGAAGAACTTTTGTAGGAATGTAAGGTTGATGGATTGGTTTAACAGGTTCGACTTTTCATTTCAGCTGATGAATAGAAAATAAGTCCTCATCTAGAGTGGGTACTCTATAAGGATAACTATATACATACATAAATACACACACATATATATATATATATATATATATATATATATATATATATATATATATATATATATATATATATATATATATATATATATATATATATATATAAACTTGACGTTTTGAGTGAGTTTTATTTATAAACGTGTGAAGTTGGGTGATTTAAAACATAAAAACCTTTATAAATACATATTATCACATGTATGAGAGTTATTAAGTCCCCCATATCATTTAGGACTCGGTTGAACGCGTCCGGTATCATCACTCGTCAACAACGCAAACTTTCGTTTTTACGCTCATTTTGCCATCAACTTACCGTGAGTCTTCATAGCCCCTATTTTCACTATCTATTGGGGTGGAAATACATGCACTATTTTCATATGGACATCAAAACTGTTTATTTCTTATATGTATTACACATGTGTTTGTGTGGATCCATTAGCGCTCATATCATGAACCGTTAATTACATTTATTTGTAAGCGCGAATGTATCGTGAATAGATCTATGGGGAGTCATGTCCCCCATTCGGGTTAGTCTTCCCGGCTAACAGTGGAATGCATATATATATATATATATATATATATATATATATATATATATATATATATATATATATATATATATATATATATATATATATATATATATTATTTAACACACAGTATTACAGTCGGGGATACTGCACAAGGCAAACTCATTTAATTAAGCTTTGGTTGCATGATAATTTATGTAATACATACATGAATTTATGTTTTACAAATTCAACTCATCTGTTAATGTCCATACAATTGGTCTTTTCGCGTAAACCTATGAACTCACCAACAATTTGTTGACGTATTTTAGCATGTATTTTCAGACATGCGCATTCATCAGAAGCAACCTAAGGCTTCTGCCTATTTTGGAGTCACAATATTTTCATCAACCATCAGAGATTTATTTGCGTTGTTATAAATCTTTAATTATGTATTCGAATCTCAGTATCTTACGAACTATTACATTCATGTTGGTTTGTAAAACATTACTTATTTTAAATTAAATCAATGTATTTTCTGAAAACGTCCATATAGTTGTCGGTCGTTATGATTATGGTTACGCTTCCGCACTTGTCACGGCTCGCTGCCAACCAGGGTAGCAGGGTGTGACATATGTAATCACCCGTATTAAAGATAACCTTAGATCTTGTTAAGACATCTGATTCCCACATTAGGAACCATTATGCATCTCAGCTCTAAGGATACAAAGACACAATCACTTTGAGATTACTTTTAATGACAATCCATAAGTGATCTTGGTAGTGGGTCTATCCAATGTCGGTTCTCTAACTTGACAAATGTGAGTATGGTGCATCGTATGCCTATATTCATTTCTTCTAAATCTCACCATTCAAGTCACATCAATCTTAATTCACTATTTCTCCCATAATAGTGATTGATTGTGGATGTTAGAGTATTCATATTACTCATGGATTAAACATGAAGATGGAACACAATATGTAAGATCCAACTTTTGTAGGAGTCTTAACTAAAAGGTCACAGTAAGCAAAAAAACCAAGAGTCATAAAACTAAAATATATTCAATAAATGTTTAATAGTAATTACAAGTAAATTAAAATTAAAATTATACATGTTACACCTAGCTAGCCTAAATCATCATTCTTTTGCTTAATATAAACTTCCTGAGGTCATCAACTTGCATGACAAAAACCACTGAATTTGTAAGGGTCTATGAATTTCAAGCTTCAACAATGTCCGTCTTAGAAACTGAGACTATTTAAGTCTTTACCTGTTCCTAAAAAGATGAATGCAACAACTGTACACTACACGCTTAGTGAGAATGTATATTAAAATGCACAGAAACATTTATGATTAATTATGAATTTAGTGGTAAGCTTTGACTTTATTTGTCAGTTTACCCCCTTTAATCCCTATATAAGTCATGTTCATACTTTACTAACAAGAAGTTACTATTACATTCCTTTGTCTAATGTATACCATGTCTTTTAGATTATCAAGTAACATGATTACGTAATTCATTACATGTTCCTTCATGTTATAGAATCATATCAAGTCACAAACATCACCAGAATATGAGTTAAGCAAGTAATAGATAAACATCATCCAGGAACATCACTACAGCTTTAGATTAAGTCTGTAGGAGATTATCACACATACATCATTTTATTCATAACATCACTACATGCTCCACCCAAATCATGTAGGAGATCAACATGGGGCGTAAACATTGCTATAATTATATTAAACTAGTAGGAGACAATCACATTCATACATCACTACTAAACCATTTGATCTAGTTGGAGATAATCCCAATCCCAACATCACTACTAACTATATTTGAGTTAGTAGGAGATAATTCCAATTCCAACATCACTACTAACTATATTTGAGTTAGTATGATATAATTTTAATTCCAGCATCACTACTAACTATATTTGAGTTAGTAGGAGATAATTCTAATTCTAGCATCACTACTAACGATATTTGAGTTAGTAGGAGATAATTCCATGAGTTCATAAGTCTATAATTCTTGTGACAACTTCACTATAAGCACTTCATTTTGTTTATTATTCACTTTAGTAAAATCATGATAGTAAGATTTTCAATTCATCATATCTCATAAAATGTACGTAAAACAAATAAATCAATAACTCACATGTGTTATTACATCTCTGATTGTCTTTCAAGTGGATTGTTCCACCCCTGGGTCATCTAAGGTATGTTTGAATCACTGGTCTTTTACTCAATCTTTCTCTATCTTTCATTGTATCTTCTGTCTTTTTAGTGTTTTCTATATAGACTATGAGTTCTCTATATAAGTTAGTCTCTCAATCACAGGTTATTATTATGTTCAACTTGCTAATCATGCCAATTCAATGCATATATAAGCTTAGTTGTCATGATTACATAATGATCTGAATACTTAATTAAAGTGCGGAAGCATTAAAGGTACATAATAAAATAATTCAAGTGAGTCAAACACCCTATGATGCTACAAAGTTTCATTACTAAGTGTACATACTCCATACATTATTACATCACCCATAATATATTACAACCATAATCCCGTTTTCCAATTACCAAGCTGAGTAGTAGATATCTTCAAACACTTCAACAGATGACCTAGCTAGAAGGTCCCGCAGCAGATTTCCATTTTCCTGTAAACATTCAACAACTGAGGGGTAAACGAATGCTTAGTGAATACCAATGATTTTACACATTCCACAAATCCTTATGATGCCCCCTAGGAGTAACACCGGTAACACATACCGTATACTCCACACGTACTCAAAGTACGCAATCCCGAGCCGCAGCTCCTTCGAGATTGCACTCGGCATAAGAAAAACCAACCATCTGAGGAAGACATAACATCGGGGATGACCTACTGTCTATCCTCACCATAGAGGTGTCAAACTCTTGGTCATATAGCACAGTAACATCAGAGTACAGATGCGACCCGCAGGTCCATCAATAAGATGCACAACAAAGAAACGGACATGCAACAAGTATGAATGTGCATCAACATATACGCAAGTTAGTAGAGTGCCAAACGAAAGTGAAACAACAAGATTCAGCAGGCAAAGCAAACATAAAGCAGATGCAGACATGTTAAAATCAAAGGTACTCACAGTGGGTGCGTTATTAAACTTCAAGGTAATTTTATTTCTCCTCAGGCTTTCAACCGGATCACAAAGTACCCCACTGTGGGTTAAACAACACCACAAGGGACCTGTTAAGTCAGGTATATCAAAACGTTGTGACAATAACTGTTTAATTCCATAAAACCAAATTTTATAAGTTTTGTAACCTTTGACCCGAATTTCGGATCCATAACCGAATTCCGACTCCACCCAAATTCGGACCCCATCTGAGTTCGGATTATATTCAAATTCGGACCCAAGTCAAGTTCGGACCCAATATAAGTTCGGACCTTATCCGAATTCGGTCCCCAACCGAATTCGGACCTCGACCGAATTTCAACACTTAGAAATTATTTTGCTATTTTGAATATTCTGGAGTCCGGACCTCATCCGAATTCGGACCAGATCCGAGTTAATCTCGGATCCGAATTCGGACCATCTATGTTTATACTTGTGCAGTTTATATATTTTCTAGATTTAATTCTGCCCTTTTTGTACTTATCCAATATTCGAAATAATTTATGCCAACTTTCATACACTTATTTTTTTAACACTTTTAACACTAATATTAACACTTTTAGTCCCAAATCAAACCTCCTTTTTTGACCATTTTTCATTAACCATCGAACACACACACACACTAAAACACACACCAAAATTTCAAAATCATACTTATAGGTTGATTCAGAAGCTGAAATTCAGTATATAACATCTTATACACTAGATTTAAACGAATCTACAACTTGATCATACATGCATTAACATCTTTAATACCAAATCAGTGATTCGGTTTTCTATCAAAACCGAACCAAAACCATAAATTTCGAAGAGTTGGTGAAATGTTTACCTTAATTCGTTGCTTGTAGATGTTTTAGTTCCTTCTTAACCACTTGAATCCAAGTTTTCAACTTCAATTTCCACAAATTTGTTCTTCTTGATTTGCTTAGAGAGAGAGAGAGCCGAGAGAGAGAGTTTAGTGAGAGTTTAGTGAGAGAGTGTGAAATGGTGAAATGAAATGAATAAATGACTTCCCACCCTTTTTATTCCACACTTTCGGCTCTTGACACATCTAGTCCCTCCACTTATCCGGTTCCATTAAATACTGATTTTATAAAATAAAGAATTCTATCCTTATTTTATTGTCCTTAACAATTTAATAATTATATTCACTTAAATAAATTAAAAATTCTATATTTCTGAATAATGCAACCAACTTTATAATTAATCCAAATTCCGTATCAACTTTCATAATCCAACTTAAATTACATTAATTTAAAAATTCAGCTAACTAAACCTCAATTACAATAATTTAAATCTGAGCATGTTACGCTCAAACTTCGTCCTCAAAGTTACTTGGATCCAAACAGTTGCGGATACTTCTTCATCATTTCAGCCTTGGTTTCCCACGTATGATTGGCTCCTTTGTGATGCTTCCAACGCACAAGCACCATTTCAATCTCTTTGCTCCTTAACTTCTTCACTTTAGTATCCAACACACATTCTAGCTCCTCCACGTATCGAAGCCTTTCATCAATCTGCAGCTTGGTGTGTCAGCCCAATCCTCATTTCCAGTAGTGAATGATTTTGTGAGATTTCCCACATGGAACACCGGATGTATGCCCGACATCTCTTCAGGCAACTCCAAACGGTACGACTGATTTCTAACTTTCTCTATTATTCTGAATGGTCCGACGAATCTCGGAGCCAACATGCCTCTCTTTACAAAATGAGTAACACCCCTCATTGGTGATACTTTCAGATATACCCAATCATTTACCTCAAAGTTGATTGGCTTGTGCCTTCTACCGTGATAACTTTTCTGGCGATCCTGGGCCGCTTTCATGTTCTGTCGCACCAATTTTATCTTCTCGTTTGTCTCCTGCAATAATGGTGGCCCAGCAATCGGTGTTTCTCCGGTTTCTCTCCAACACGTAGGAGTCCTACACCTTCTCCCATATAAAGCCTCAAACGGTGCTTTCTTTATTGTCGCGTGATAATTGTTATTATACGAGAATTCTATCAGTGGCAAATGATCGTCCAAATTACCACTGAGATCTAATACACACGACCGCATCATATCCTCAAGCGTGAGGATAGTCCTTTCACTTTGGCCATCGGTTTGCGGATGGTAAGCCGTACTCATCGCGATCCTCGTTCCTGATCCTTCTTGCAAAGCCGACCAAAAGTTTGAAATAAATCGGCTGTCCCGATCCGATACTATGGATTTAGGCACTCCGTGTCTAGAAACAATCTCGTCCATATAAATGTGAGCCAACTTCTCCAATGAGTAGCTTTCCCGAATCGGTATAAAGGGTGCCGACTTGGTCAGTCGATCAACTATTACCCAAACTGCATCATGTTGACGCCTAGTCTTTGGCAGTTTCGTAACAAAGTCCATAGTGATGTGTTCCCACTTCCATTCCGGAATGGGAAGCGGTTGCAAACTGCCGTAGGGTTGCTGATGTTCGGCTTTCACAAGTCGACATCTCCGACATCTTTCAATATACTGGCCTATTCCTTCTTCAATCCCGGCCACCAAAAGTCTGCTTTCAGCTCGTTGTACATCTTTGTGCTCCCGGGATGTACAGAAAACTTGGATTGATGTGCTTCTTCGACGATCACCTTTCTCATACCACCAAACTTTGGCACCCAGATTCTCCCATGAAGTCCTTTCAAACCAGAGTCACTCGTTTCCATATTCTTAATCTGTATCCTTATATCCTCAGCATTAACATTCTCTTCTTTCAAAGCTTCCTCTTGAGCGACTTTCACATCATCAATTATTGTGGAAGTTAACATCGTAGACGTCATCAAATAACAACAATCCTTGGCATAGGCTTTGCGACTCAAAGCATCGGCTACCACATTAGCCTTTCCAGGATGATAAAGGATCTCACCATCGTAGTCCTTAATAAGTTCCATCGAATGTCTTTGTCTCATGTTAAGCTCTTTCTGACTGAAAATGTACTTCAAACTCTTATGATCCGTGTAGAGTTGACACTTAGTTCCATAAAGATAGCACTTCCACAACTTCAAAGAAAAAGTAACAACTGTCAACTCAATATCATGAGTTGAATAATCCTTCTCATGCTGCTTAAGCTGTCTCGAGGCATACGCTATAACTTTTCCACGCTGCATCAGTACAGCACCTAACCCCAGCCTTGAAGCATCCGTGTAAACCACAAAATCCTCATTGCCCTCCGGTAGAGCAAGTATCGACGCTTCACTTAATGTCTTCTTCAAGATCTCGAAAGCCTCTTGCTGCACAGTTTCCCAAACAACCGGTGCATTCTACTTTGTTAATGCAGTCAAAGGAACTGCAATCTTCGAGAAGTCCTTTATAAATCTCCGATAATACCCCGCCAATCCAAGAAAACTTCTGACTTCTGTAGTTGATCGAGGCGGTTCCCAGTTCTTTATCGCTTCTACCTTAGCTGGATCTACAGAAATCCCAGCTCCCGAAATCACATGTCCCAAACACTGAATTTGTTGCAGCCAGAATTCACACTTTGAGAATTTGGCATACAACTTTTCCTGTCTTAGCAGTTCCAACAATTCTTTTAGATGAGCAGCATGCTCGGCCTCAGACTTGGAATATACCAAGATGTCATCAATAAACACAATTACCGATTTATCTAACATCGGTCTGCAAACCCTATTCATCAAATCCATGAAAACAGCCAGGGCGTTGGTCAACCCAAAAGGCATCACCAGAAACTCGTAATGCCCATACCGAGTTCTGAATGCTGTTTTAGGCACATCATCTTCTCGTACCTTCAACTGATGGCACCCCGATCGTAAGTCGATTTTAGAAAACACACTTGCCCCATGTAGCTGATCAAACAAGTCATCTATCCCCGGCAGCGGATACTTGTTCTTAATAGTCAGCTTATTCAGCTCCCTGTAATCAATGCACATCCTCATCGTGCCATCTTTCTTTTTCACAAACAGTATAGGGGCTCCCCACGGAGATGAACTCGGTCGAATGAAGCCCTTATCCAACAACTCCTGGAGTTGTTTCATCATTTCTTGCATTTCGGTAGGAGCAAGGCGATACGGAGAACGAGCTACTGGTACAGCTCCAGGGATCAAATCTATTCGAAACTCCACTTGTCTCTCAGGCGGCACGCCAGACAAGTCTTCCGGAAACACATCCGGGAATTGTGATACAACAGCCACATCAGCCATAGTCTTCTTCTCAGCCTTGACATCAATAACATATGCCAAGTAGGCGTCACACCCTTTTGCAACAAGGTTCGGGCTTTTGCAATGGTCAACAAACACAGCTCACCGCTTCTCCTATCCCCATATATACAGATCTCACGACCCTCCGGAGTAGTTATCTTTATCATTCGCTTCTTACAAACTATGTGGGCTTCATTCTCAATCAACCAGTCCATTCCGACTATCACATCAAACTCACTGAATTCGATCGGAACCACGTCCAAATTGAAGACTACATCTTCAATCACTAAAGTGGAGTTACGATGTACGTGATCTACTTTGACTAGAGTGTTACTAGCAGTTTCTATGTCAAGTATAGCAGATAACTTAGATAGAGGCATCGATAGTTGTTGTGCAAACATGGTAGATAAAAATGAACGGTTGGCACCAGAATCAAACAGCACTCGTGCAGGTAAAGAGTTAACTATAAACGTACCCGTAACTCCCTCCGGGTTTTCCCTATCCTCCTCCGTGGTAATCTGAAATGCACGAGCCGGAGCCCTTTGTGGCTGGTTCCGGTGGTTGACTGAACCACCACTTGATCCCCCAGATGATCGAATTGAAGATGGAGCAGCAGCTGCTGGAGCGTTCTTTCAACAGTTTCTACTATAATGCCCCCATACACCACATTTATGGCAGGCATCCGATTTCCGTGGGCATTCATTCTGGTAGTGGCCCAATTCCCACAGCAAAAACATGCACGCCCATTAGTGCACTTGCCGAAGTGTTCCAGATGACATTTAATACAGTACTGCGGCTCGGTGTTGATGGAGTACGCACGAGCCCTATTGGAAGAACCAGACTGTCGACGGTAAGATTGTTGCGGTGAATACTGCGATGATCGTGAAGAACCAGAGTAGCCTCCTTCGCGTTGACGTCTTGGTGGTGAAGGTTGAGTTGGGTTAGCTGAAGCAGCAGCATACCCCATTACATACCCAGACATACTCAAAATCTGTTCCACATTCCTGGCGGATTCCAGTAGACCAGCAAATGTGCGGTAGCGTATGTTGCTCATCACCCTTCGGATTTCCAGATCAAGACCAGCCTCAAATCTGTTCACTTTTCTTTCCTCTGTATCAACCTGATGAGGCGCGAACAAACTTAGCCTCGTGAACTCTACCTCATACTGGGACACAGACTTAGTCCCCTGAATCAGTGTCATGAACTTAGCTTCTTGTCTTCGGCGCTCATTGGCTGGGCAGTAGTGCTGAGTAAAGACTTCAGTGAACTCAGCCCATGTCATTACAGAAACCTTTTCCAAGGTTAAGGCATTCACCATTGAATTCCACCACATTACTGCGTCTTTGGTGAACATAGCCGTGGCAAACCGGACCATGTCCTTCTCAGCGTAATCGCTGATTCGGAAAGTCCTTTCTGTGGCTGTTATCCATTCCAGTGCAGTAACAACATCACCCAACCTATTAAACTCAACTGCTCCATTTCCTTTGAAATCCTTGAATCGACAACCTTTGGGCTTGTTAGATGACCTAGTGTTGTCATCTTGTTCATCATTGTTTCCCTCTTTTTCCTTATTCTTCCTCTTGTCTTCTCTTCGCTTAGCTTCGGCCTCATCTCGAGCCCGAAACTGATCTTGAATCATCTGATTTTGCTCAGCCATCAAGGCTACATCATTTCCCTTGTTTCTTCGGGTGTCATTCCTCCTCCAGACATGTTCTGAAATATAAAACATATAACTTGTTTAGTAATATGTCATTAATTTAAAGACACCACCCAATTGTCCCGTATGATAGTCAATCTCCTATGATTACTAGATCATAACCTATCTTAGTTCAGATCATTACTTAAAATCACCACATGTCATCACTTAATGTTTGAGACGAAGACCTCACGGACACTTGAATCTCAAACTAATGCTCTGATACCATTGCCTATGACACCCTTGCCACAATAACCACCATTTACAATACACCCAGGATTAATCACCAAACACATGATTTCATAATGATCTGAATACTTAATTAAAGTGCGGAAGCATTAAAGGTACATAATAAAATAATACAAGTGAGTTAAACACCCTATGGTGCTACAAAGTTTCATTACTAAGTCTACATACTCCATACATTATTACATCACCCATAATATATTACAACCATAATCCCATTTTCCAATTACCAAGGTGAGTAGTAGATATCTTCAAACACTTCAACAGATGATCTAGCTAGAAGGTCCCGCAGCAGATTTCCCTTTTCCTGTAAAAATTCAACAACTGAGGGTAAGCGAATGCTTAGTTAATACCAATGATTTTACACATTCCACAAATCCTTATGATGCCCCCCGGAGTAACACCGGTAACACATACCGTATACTCCACACGTACTCAAAGTACGCAAACCCGAGCCGCAGCTCCTTCGAGATGACACTCGGCATTTGAAAAACCAACCATCTGAGGCAGACATAACATCGGGGATGACCTACTGTCTATCCTTACCATAGAGGTGTCAAACATTTGGTCGTATAGCACGAAGACATCAGAGTACAGATGCGACCCGCAGGTCCATCAATAAGATGCACAACAAAGAAACGGACATGCAACAAGTATGAATGTGCATCAACATATACGCAAGTTAGTAGAGTGCCAAACGAAAGTGAAACACCATGCCTCAGCAGGCAAAGCAAACATAAAGCAGATGCAGACATGTTAAAATCAAAGGTACTCACAGTGGGTGCGTTATTAAACTTCAAGTTAATTTTAATTCTCCTCGGGCTTTCAACCGGATCACAAAGTACCCCACTATGGGTTAAACAACACCACAAGGGACCTGTTAAGTCAGGTATATCAAAACATTGTGTCAATAACTGTTTAATTCCATAAAACCAAATTTTATAAGTTTTGTAACCTTTGACCCGAATTTCGGATCCATACCCGAATTCGGACCCCATCTGAGTTCGGACTATCTTCAAATTCGAACCCAAGTCAAGTTCGGACCCAATATAAGTTCGGACCTTATCCGAAAATCGGTCCCCAACCGAATTCGGACCTCGACCGAATTTCAACACTTAGAAATTAGTTTCCTATTTTGAATATTCTGGAGTCCGGACCTCATCCGAATTCGGACCAGATCCGAGTTCATCTCGAATCCGAATTCGGACCAGATCCGAGTTCATCTCGAATCCGAATTCGGACCATCTGTGTTTATACTTGTGCAGTTTATATATTTTCCAAATTTAATTCTGTCCTTTTTGTACTTATCCAATATTCGAAATAATTTATGCCAACTTTCATACACTTATTTTTTAAACACTTTTAACACTAATATTAACACTTTTAGTCCCAAATCAAACCTCCTTTTTTGACCATTTTCATTAACCATCGAACAGACACACTAAAACACACACCAAAATTTCAAAATCATACTTATAGTTTGATTCGGAAGCTGAAATTCAGTATATAACATCTTATACACTAGATTTAAACGAATCTACAACTTGATCATACATGCATTAACATCTTTAATACCAAATCAGTGATTCGGTTTTCTCTCACAACCGAACCAAAACCATAAATTTCGAAGACTTGGTGAAATGTTTACCTTAATTCGTTGCTTGTAGATGTTTTAGTTCCTTCTTAACCACTTGAATCCAAGTTTTCAGCTTCAATTTCCATAAATTTTTTCTTCTTGATTTGCTTAGAGAGAGAGAGCCGAGAGAGAAAGAGAGGGAGACTTTAGTGAGAGAGTCTGAAATAGGGAAATGAAATGAATAAATGACTTCCCAGCCTTTTTATTCTACACTTTCGGCTCTTGACACATCTAGTCTCTCCACTTATCCGGTTCCATTAAATACTGATTTTATAAAATAAAGAATTCTATCTTTATTTTATTGTCCTTAACAATTTAATAATTATATTCACTTAAATAAATTAAAAATTCTAAATTTCCGAATAATGCAACCAACTTTATAATTTAATCCAAATTCCGTATCAACTTTCATAATCCAACTTAAATTACATTAATTTAAAAATTCAGCTAATTAAACCTCAATTACAATAATTTAAATCTTAGGATGTTACAGTCCGATATAACGAGGATTGAGTTTTCCTCGTTTCCCAAAACGGATTACGCATTTCCAAGGCGAGACTTTCAGCATTACTTGTCTCCCTCCTGAAATTCAAAATCGTTCCGTCGAACATCTGCATAACTTTTCTATCGATCCCGTGCGATCTTTAATCAGTTTCGAATTTGGACTATCTTTTCTGTGGTCTCCTGGATGATCTCGGGTCCAGTGATCTGGCTATCTCCTATCTAGCCCAATAAAGCGGTGACCGACACTTTCGCCCATAAAGTGCCTCGAATGGAGCAGTCTTAATACTCCAGTGATAGCTGTTGTTATTGGAAAACTCAACTAATGGCAGGTGCATATCCCAACTTTTGCCAAAGTCGATAAGAGATGCCCTTGACATGTCCTCCAATGTCTGAATCGTTCTTTCACTCTGACCGTCCGTCTGCGGGTGATAGGTCGTGCTCATGTCCAGGCGTGTACCCAACGCCTCTTGTAACGATTGCCAAAATCTTGATGTGAACCGGCTGTCCCTATCTGATATAATTGATACAGGAACTCCATGCCTTGAGACGACTTCTTTAAGATAGATTTATGTTAACTTATCCATCTTATCAGTCTCCTTGATTGGCAAGAAGTGTGCAGTCTTTGTGAGTCGGTCCACAATCACACAAAGGGTGTCATAACCACCGGAAGTCTTTGGCAACTTTGTAATGAAGTCCATGGTTATTCTATCCCACTTCCACTGGGGTATTTCTGGTTGAACCAACAATCATGATGGCTTATAGTGCTCATCCTTAACTTTCAAACACGTTAAGCGTTTGCTGACATACGTAGCAATGTCAGCCTTCATGTTTGGCCACCAATACATTTCCTTCAGGTCGTGATACATCTTATCTGACCCTGCATGAATAGCATATCTTGTTTTATGCCCTTCATCCATGACCAGCATCCTCAATCCTTTGAATTTTGGTAGCCAAATTCTGCTCATGAAGTCCTGACATCCATCAGTCTTGATTTCAAACTGTTTATCCATTCCTCTCAAGGCTTCATCTAGCAGATTTCCCTCCTTGACTGCTTCCTCTTGTGCCTCGCGGATTTGAGAGTTTAGGTTTGACAGTATAGTCATGACTAAAGCTCGGACTCTCAAGGGTTTAACTCGTTCCTTCCGGCTCAAGGCATCAGCTGCAACATTTGCCTTACCCGGATGATAACGGATCTTGCAGTCGTAATTGCTAAGCAGCTCCACCCAGCGTCGTTGCCTCATGTTTAACTCATTCTGGTTCAGAATATGCTAAAGGCTCTTGTGGTCCGTAAACACCATGCACTTAGTACCGTAAAGGTAGTGCCTCCATATCTTGAGAGCAAATACCACAGCTCCAAGCACCAGGTCGTGAGTCGTGTAGTTTACCTCAAGAACTTTAAGTTGCCGTGATGCATAAGCGATAACCTTGTCTCTTTGCATTAACACACAACCCAAACCATTGTGTGAGGCATCGCAATAAACCATGAAATCTTCTGTTCCTTCTGGTAGGGACAGAATAGGTGCACTACACAATCTTTGCTTCAACAGTCAGAATGTCGTTTCCTCATCTTCACCCCAGTTGTACTTTATGTCCTTTCGAGTCAATTCCGTTAAGGAACCAGCTATCTTCGAGAAGTTTTCAATGAATCGCCTATAATAACCGGCAATACCTAAGAACTGATGGATTTCGGTGGGAGTCCTAGGAGTTGCCCAGTTCTTAATGGCCTCAATTTTTGATGGGTCTACTTGAATTCCTTGGCTATTGATCACATGCCCTAGGAATTTGACTTCTCGTAGCCAAAATTCAAAATCGGCTTCAGATGCTGCTCATGCTCTTCCTTACTTCTGTAATAGATAAGGATATCGTCTATGAACACTATTACAAATTTGTCCAAATACGGTTTACACACTCGATTCATAAGGTCCATGAATACGGCTGGTGCGTTGGCCAAACCGAATGGCATCACCTAAAATTTGTAATGTCCATAACGAGTTCTGAATGCTGTCTTGGGTATATCTTCTTCCCGAACCTAAACTTGGTGATATCCGGATCGCAGATCAATCTTAGAGTAAAAACTAGATCCTTGGAGTTGTTCGAATAAATCGCCGATTCTGGGGAGAGGGTATCAGTTTTTGATCGTTAGTTTGTTCAGCTCTCGATAATCGATGCACATCCTAAATGATCCGTCCTTTTTCTTGACAGATAAGACCGGAGCTCCCCAAGGTGAGGAACATGGTCGGATGAATCCTTTATCCAACAGTTTCTTGCAGCTGATTGGATAATTCTTGCATCTCTGACAGTGCCAATCGGTAGGGTGCTCGTGCGACAGGTGCAGCTCCAGGCACCAAGTCAATCTGAAATTCTACTTGCCTAGTTGGTGGAAGTCAAGGCAAGTCTTCAGGAAAGACTTTTGGGTAGTCACGAACTACCAGGATTTCTTCGAGTCGCTTCTCCTTCGACTCCTTTTCCACTAGTTGAACTAGTACCGCTTGACAACCTCTTCGAAGGCACTTCAGCGTTCTTAGACCAGAGTTGACGTTCAATTGGCGATTCTTTCTTTCTCCTTGGACTGTAAGGACTTTCTTTTTCTTAAGTGGTATTCTTACGACCTTCTTACCACATAAGATTTCGGCATGGTTGTCTGACAACCAATCCATACCGATAACCACGTCGAAGCTTCCGAGTTCAATAGGCATCAAGTTTATCTTAAAGGGATGATCTGCCAATTTATTGTGCACTCCTTAATTATACTATTTGCTTCAATCAACTTTCCGTCTGCTAATTCTACAGCATAAGTATTTTTTAATGGGGAAAGAGTGGCATTCAGTTGTTCACTAAACTTAGCAGATATAAAACTTCTATCAGCCCCATTATCAAACAGCACATAAGCATACATATCATTAAGATGAAATGTACCCGTTACTACGTTGGGATCTTAACGAGCGTTGCCTGCTCCCAATACAAATGCTCGCCCTTGAGCTCCACCGTTGTTCCTTAACTTGGGACAATCCTTCTTGAAGTGCCCAGTGTTCCCACATTCAAAACAACTCCTTTGTGTGCCGTTGTTGCCTCCGTTGATGTTAAACTTACAATCTTGAGTTAGGTGACCAAGCTTCTTACACTTCCCGCAGGGGGTTGGACAGGGACTTACGTGATGGTAGGTGTATCGGTTACACCATGGTTTATTGCCGGTATAGCCCTTCCTTGACTTAGCTCCGGCGACAAAAGCTTTAATGGTCTCGGGTATTTTGGACTGGGAGCCCGAACCTTTCCCTGATTTGTTTTCCCATTTCCTCTTGTTTTCTCCTGCTTTGGCCTCATTCCTTCGGGCCACTTGGTCCATCAAGTTATTCGCAATTCGGATGGCACTCTGGATTGTGGTTGGGTTGGAGGCGGTGACATTCCCTTGAATTTTGGGGGCGAGTCCCCAAATGTAGCGCTCAATACGCTTGTACTCCAGTGTGACCATTTGTGGGCATAGCAGGCTTAACTCGTGAAAACGGTTGGTGTACCCAGCTACATCTGTTCCCATCATAACCAGATTCAAGAATTCTGACTCTTTAGTTTGCAGTTTGTTTCTCGGGCAATACTCTTCTGTCATCATTTGCTTTAACTCGGTCCAGGCGAGTTGGTAAGCTGTATCAATTCCCACAGACTTGGCTTATGAATTCCACCATGTCAAAGCGCCATCTTGAAGACTGTGGGTGGCAAACTTGACATTCACATCCTCGATACAAGCACTAACGTGAAACACAGACTCTAGTTTTTCGAACCAGTGAACTAGTCCAACAGCGCCTTCTGTTTCATTAAAGTATCGAGGCTTACAACTTATAAATCCTTTGATTCTACACCCTTTCTGGGTTGAATCAGACCCTCCCGTGGTGCGACTAGCTCCTCCGTCGCCGTTTGCGGTGCTATTGCGGTTGGTTTCATTAGTGGCTATAGCTGCTGCCACTCATTGTGCAACCAGTTGCTCGATCTCGGCGGTGTTCATGGCTCTCTTCGACGACATTATCTTAGATTTTGAAGAAAAGAGCATAGTGTAAGAAGTTGAGTCTTAAAGATTTAAATTTTTCTTAGGGCACAGTTCTATAATCATCAAGCACAGATTCATAAATAACTTGCAATTTTCATTAATCATTCATAATTTCTAACATCGGAGCGGGTTATTAGCCGAAAATTTTAGTCCTACACTAGTACATAATAATTCCCTAACATTACAAAGATAGGGGGTACTAAGTGTGGGAGTGATCGGGGGTCTCTCCCTTCTCCAATGCACTGAGCGGTCGTTTCAGCTCCTCATTACAGGCCTCGTATTTGGCTAGTCGCTGCCGAAGCTCCACCAGCCCGTCCTGTTGGACAGTGAGGGCGTTCTGGTTGACCCAGTATAGGTTGGAGTTTTGCAACTCCTCCCGCTCTATTTGAGCAGTCATCTCTCCAATATCTTGGTTAAGCAACCGAAATTGGAGGTCGTACCGTGAGGACCTTTCTACCAAAAGAGGTATGGTCTGATCGGCTGACTCTTGAGTGAGCGGTGGGGTAGGTGCGGCGGATGGTCCTCCTCCCGCCTCCACTCTTGGAGGGTCTCGGGCATCCAGCCCCATCTACGAGCATTTGCCCGTCTCCGCTGTGGTGGTGAACTTGGCTGTGGTGCCGGGATTTGAATAGTCTCCCGTCTTGGTATGATCACCCTCTTATGGGATGTAAACAATATCTGTGGATCGTTGGGGTGGGGACGGTATGGTTTGAATGACGGAACCTCGGGATGATATGGGGTGTAGGAGCCTAGGAGGGGATCACCGGGGGTGGTGGATCCTCTCTTGCTTTGTCTTCTTTCATGGGTTCCTCCTCCATGGGCTCCTCTTCTGATTCCTCCATCGGCTCCTCGGAGGGGTCCTCTTCTTCAGACGGATCTTCTTCGACGAACACCTCCGTAACTTCGGGTAGTTAGTTACAAAATATTTTCAAAAATTCAGTAAAATTTAAGTGCAGTTATAGTCTAGGTACTAATGCAACCTAGTTCACAATAAGTATGGCTCTGATACCAATCTGTCACACCCCGTTACCCCGATTGGCAACGAAGCGTGACGTCGTGGAAGCATAACCATAATCATAACGAACGACCACTATATGGACGTTTTCAAAATACATCGATATAACTTCAAAATATAGAAATGTTTTACATAGCCCGAAAATAATAAAGAGTAGTTCGCAAGATACAAAGATTTATATATAATTAAAATAACCAAAATAATGCAAATAAATTTCCGATGGTTAATTAATGCGACTCCAAAAGTACGGAAGTCTTGCAATACTTCCGATGCGATGCACTTGCCTTAATTTTCTGAAAATACACGCTAAAATAGGTAAACAAAATTGTTGGTGAGCTCATAGGTTTACACGTAAATATGACTTGAATGGATATCAACTGTTGAGTTTGAATTTATAAAATCTTAAATTCCATGTTATGTATTACATAAAAACCATCATGCAACCGAAACTTAATTATGAGTTTGCCATGTGCAGTATTCCCATACGTAATACCGTAATGTTAAATATATATGCATTCCGCCGTTAGCCGGTAAGACTAACCCGAATGGGGGACATGACTCCCGATAGATCTATCCACAATATATTCCCGCTTACAAATAAATGTAACTAACGGTTCATGATTTGAGGGCTAATGGGACCACACGTGTAATACATAATAGAAATGAAGTAGTTTCCATGTCCATATGAAAATGTAGCATGTATTTCAACTCCAAAGCATTACCAGTGTGAAAATAGGGGCTATGTAGACTCACCGAGAGTGTCATGGCAAATTATGCGCGTAAAGTGCAAGTTTGCGTTGATTGATGGGTGATGAACCGGATATGATTAACCAAGCTCTGAATGATATAAGGGACTTAATAATCTACCATATATGATAATATGTATATATAAAGGTTTTTACATCTTAAGTCACCCAACATTACAAGTTTATAAATAAAACTCACTTAAAACGTCAAGTTTATATATATATATATATATATATATATATATATATATATATATATATATATATATATATATATATATATATATATATATATATATATATATATATATAATTTTCCAGCTTTTTGATGGTTTTTAGGCCTACTTTGAGGCTGTTTTTGACCAAGCTCCAAAATGATTTAAGCTTCGGTTTTCTTAGACATTAAACTAATATACAAACAAATTTTAATGTCAAGAACGGCCATTTTTCGAAGTGTTTCGGTTGGGCAAAAAGCTCATGAAAAACCCTTTGTTGGCCATTTTTGAGCTGTCAAACTTTCGGGTTCCCAAATAATATATGGGGGTTCTAACCTCCATATAAAATCATGAAAACCTCCAGATTTTTAGTTAAGGCATAGATCTAACTTTTAAGACAAGAATCAACTCATTTCGTTAAGTTATGAATTAGTTATGATTTTTCAAAGTTGACGTAACATTTATGCCGAAAATCTGGATTTCATATACTTGAAATAACTTGTGATTCTTGTTGTTTATGCAAAAACCACTTGTATAAAAGGTTATAAAACACATTTATACAACTTTGTTTCATAATATTTATATTTACATAATGTGTTTATATATTTATAAACACATTCGAAGGAAACATATTATAAACAAAACTAGTGATTTATAAACTTGAGTTTTTATGAAACTTGTTGTTGTTGGTGATTATATATATTATGCAGATGAAATAAGTTAGTATATACTTACTTTGAAGTGTTAGGAGAATGAAAATGAGTAGGAGTTGAAATCTTGAAAGAGTTGCACCAAAAAGTTTCTTGCAAATTTAAAGAACAAAAGTTGCAAATGTTGGCTTTGAATGCGAGGGTGGTGGCCGGATTTTGCAAGGAGAAAGAGAGGATTTTGGTGTGAATGAAATGAAATGATTTGGACTCTATTTATAGAGAAACTCTTGCAATTATGAAAAGCATGGAGGTTGGATGTTGTGTGCACTTTTAACAAAATGATGATGTTTAAAGTAGACATGATTTTTAAATAAAATAATGAAGTCAACCTCTAGTTTTGTACTAGAGGTGGCCGGCCCCTAGGGGTATTTCCCACGTATTTTTATATTTTTTTGTATAAATGTATTTAGAAATGTATTCTTGTATTTCCATTTATTTGTAATTTCATAAATACTTTAGTCTTGCATAATTAATGTTAAGTAATTGTATTAGTGTATGATTAGTGTTACTAATCATAGTTTAATTATGTACTTAGTTGAATTAATCCATCATATCGCAAATCGATTGGATTAATTAATTTTCCGATTCATCAATGAAATTGTTTCTAATTGAATTGAATTTTCTTATGAACATTGTTAATCACTTTGATTAATTGCTAATGACCAATGATTAGGTAATAATTGGCTATTAAATACTGCTTAGATTATAGTTGCTAACATGGTTTAGTGTCGGATGTTACAAAATCACTCTCGAGCAAGTCTACTATTGGTACACCGGTGTGACGACAACAGTCTGGTTTTGTTATTGATTGTCAAATGTAATAGATAGGGCCTTATTAATTCAAGTCATGATTATATGTTCATGTTTATGTCTTAAGTTCATGATTGGAATTTATATTCATGACATATGAACTTATGGATGATAAGTTCATGAGGTATGAACTTATGGATGATAAGTTCATGATTCCTAGATAAGTTCATGAGGTATGAACTTATGGCTGGTCAGTTCATACGAACTTATGGCTGATAAGTTCATATGAACTTAGCTCTGATAAGTTCATACGAACTTAGCTGCATGGGCTTGAAGTTATAAGTTCGTGGGCTTGGGCCATGCACGAACTTAAAGTGTATATTGTGAACTTATGTTCAAGAATTCATCACAACTTTGAGAATTAGAATTCAGACGATTTTGAGAGCAACAGAGCGACCAGAGGAGCGATACATCTTCAGAGGTTGATATTACGTTCAACTAGCATCGTGTTCAGCTCCGTTTTCCCATGTGATTGTTTGTGATTGATCCGTTATCGTTAAACAAAGATTCCGCACTTGTTTGACGTTGCGACGCCTCGATAGATCTGATAGGCACGAACCTTACATCTGGTATCAGAGATTCTCATTGAGTGTTCTTCGTGTTCTTCACGCTTCGTTGAACATTCAAAGGTTTCTTGGCGTGTTTTCCGGATAAATCACAATTTTCCCGAAGTTTTTACGTTGATCTAGTATTTCTTCACATCCACAATCATTTGAGCTCATTAGCTAGTGGGATTCATCGTTTTTAGCCTTAAAACATTGAATTAATCTGAGTTTTTGAAAAATTTGATTTTTAGGCTCATTCACGAACTTGCGGCACACGAACTTGTCAGAATTCAGGGTTCCACGAACTTGTTAGTATTAGGGTTCTACGAACTTGGCTTGTTAAGTTCGTACGAACTTGAATAATGGACTTGTCAGGAATTACGGATTCACGAACTTAGTCATTACGAACTTGGGCATCATGAACTTAATTTCAAACGAATTTCATATTTGGTAAAGCGAATGTAGTTGTAACTTCGTACGAACATATTATTAGTCCGTACGAACTTGTTTCAAATTTGTTTGAAAAATTAATTAAGTTTTTGAACAAAAGTTTTTGACAATGACAAGTTTACACAGGTTCATAGAAATGGATCACGAGGTTGGTAAATCTAACTCCCCACCAAAGCTCATGAAAATTGAGGAATACTATTGGTGAAAAGACAGATTTGCAGACTTTGCTCGGTACAATGACATGCGAATGTGGATCTGTATCGACGAAGGGTACGTTCCCTCAACTCAGGAACTTGAAGGCATGGTGAAAGTTCTTTCTTATCAATAGATGAAAGATGAGGATAAAAAAATCTATGAAGCTGAGAATCGAGCCTTATCTTCAATTAAGATGTCTTTGCCTCTAGAGATTCTACATACTTTCAAACATCACTGAACCTCGAAAGAACTTTAAGAGTCTTTGGAGAAGACGTATGAGAGAAATCCACAAGTAAGGAAGGGTAGAACTGACTTGTTGAAGCAACAGTTTGCAATCTTCAAGCGCTTGAAGAATGAGAGTTTGGATGAAGTGATCACTCGATTCTATCATCTCTTGACTGAACTGGATAATCACAGAGTTGATTATAAGGAATCAGAGAAGATTGATAAACTTCTTGATGCTTTACCGTCAAAGTGGGAGATGTACACTACTCTGTTAAAGCATGATCAACAGAAGTTAGATACTCTTTCTCTGGAGGAAGTTTGGGATGCTGAGAGCTCATAACTTCAAGATGCAGAAGAAAGAGATGGAATATGATCAGGTACAAGATCCTAAGACGTACTTTGGTAAGACTAAGCCATCTACTTCAGGTGCAACCAAGTCTGGAGCTACAACTTTTTAAACTGGGGAACAAGAGGGCATACCAGGAGAACCAGAAGAGTCTACTGGTAGGGCTTTTCTGTGTTTTTCAAAAACAAATGATCAGCCACAGAGTTTTACTTCGGGATCATCAACTCAGGTGTACACAAAGATGTCGATGAGTGTTAAGACTACTGAGGAGCAACTCAAGCTTCTAGCATCGTTTGTAGCAGACTATGATCACGTTGATCCTGATGATCTTGAGCAAATGGACCTACAATGGCATCTGGCCATGGTCACACAGAGAGTCAAAAGGTTCATGAAATGAACAGGTAGAAATCTAAGTGTGAATAATGTAGGATTTGAAATATCAAAGTTCAAATGTTACAACTGTCAGTGGTTGGGACACTTTGCTAAAGAGTGTCAAAGACATAAGATGGATAACTATCAGAACTCATGACGTCAGAATTCTACCAGTTCAGTGAATCAGGTTTCAGTGGTTGGTTTACTAACAAACGTGTCTTCTAACAAACAGTTAGATGCTATGTGTGATTAGAATACACATCCTGAGGCAACCGCTAGAGCTCTCATGGCTGAAGTTACAGAAGCTGATACTGGAGTAGAAGAAGTAAACGGAGAGAATACCCAGCACTCCGATTCAGATCCATTGAGACTAGCGAACACTTAGAAGAAGTTGATACTTTGGAGATTGTAGCTCCAATGGCCAACATCGAATCTAACAGGAAAAAGGTAACTCTAAACTTTTCTACTTTACATGATTTATGTGTTTTATGTACTACTCTGAATGATAAACCGAATTTAGTACTAGAGACACATTCATCAATGACTGCTCAAATTCAATCGTTAAAATCTGATAATGCTAATTTGTTAGATATCAAGGAAGATCTTAAGGCTAAACTTAAAGCTGATGCTCAAGATATGATAGTTCTGAAAGACAAGTTAAGTTAACAATGTGTCAGTCATGAACTAATTTATGAGCATGTAGAATCACTAACCAAAGAGATCTCACTGAAAGATGTAGAACTAGCAGGCGCTAGAGTTAAGGTGGCTGAGGCAAACATCAAGATTGAAAAGTTTAGGAATTCGTCCTTGACTTTAGGCAAGATCTTAGATTCACACAGACAGTCTAAGAAACCGACTGGCCTAGGATATCAAGATATGCATGCACCCTTCAATAGCAACTATGTACCTATTCCTCAGGATAAGACCATGGAATCAGTTAAATCAGAGGAATTAAAGGTAAATGAGTCAGCTAAAGTGTCAACACCTATTCCTCAGGTTAAGAAAATGATATCGTTTGTGGAATCTAGTAGTATGCCAAAACTAGATGAAGCTGAAACTTTAAGAGATAAGAAAAGAGGAGTTGAACAAGCCAGTTGGTCCATCAAGTTATTCGCCATTTGGATGGCACTCTGGATTGTGGTTGGGTTGGAGGCGGTGACATTCCCTTAAATTTGGTGGGCGAGTCCCCAAATGTAGCGCTCAATACGCTTGTACTCTGGCATGACCATTTGTAGGCATAGCAGGATCAACTCATGAAAACGGTTGGTGTACCCAGCTACATCCGTTCCCTTCATAGCCAGATTCCAGAATTCTGACTCCATTTATTGCAGTTCGTTTCTCGGTCAATACTCTTCTGTCATCATTTGCTTTAACTCAGTCCAAGCGAGTAGGTAAGCTGTATCAATTCTTACAGACTGGGCATATGAATTCCACCATGTCAAAGCGCCATATGAATTCCGGTTTTGTCTTCTTCCATGGGTTCCTCCTCCATGGGCTCCTCTTCTGATTCCTCCATCGGCTCCTCGGAGGGGTCCTCTTTTTCAGACGGATCTTCTTCGACGAACACCTCCGTATCTTCGGGGCTCATGGGGGTGTACTCATCTTCAAAATCAGACAAGATGATGATGGTGTTGTTTGACATGTTTCTGCTATCAAGGTTCATTTATAGTCTTTTAGTTAGTTAAAAAACATTTTCAAAAATTCAGTAAAACTTCAGTGCATTATAGTCTAGGGTACTAATGCAACCTAGTTCACTATAAATATGGCTCTGATACCAATCTGTCACACCCCGTTACCCCGATTGGCAACGAAGCGTGACGTCGCAGAAGCGTAACCATAATCATAACGAACGACCACTATATGGACGTTTTCAAAATACATCGATATCACTTCAAAATATAGAAATGTTTTACATAGCCCGAAAATGATAAAGAGTAGTTCGCGTCGATTGATGGGTGACGAACCAGATGTGATTAACCAAGCCCTAAATGATATAAGGGACTTAATAATCTACCATATATGATAATATGTATATATAAAGGTTTTTACATCTTAAATCACCCAACATTACAAGTTTATACATAAAATGTGACACCCTTGCCACAACAACCACCGTTTACGAAACACCCAGGATTAATCATCAAACACAATTACATAATGATCTGATAACCTAATTTAAGTGCGGAAGCATTAAAATACATAATTAAAGTAGTGCAACAGTGTCAAACACCCTACGGTGCTACAAGGTACCAAATCTAAGTCTACACACCCAATTAAATTATTACAACATCCATAATATATTACATTACTGTCTCAAAGCATAATTACGAGTAGTAGTAGGAATCTTCCAAGAACTTCTCACACGACCTAACTAGAAGGCCCGGCAGCAGACTTTCCCTTTCCTGTAAAAATAAAGCAACTGAGAGGTAAGCGGATGCTTAGTGAATACACAGATTACGCATTTTATAAATCTTTATGAAGCCCCAAGGGTAACACCGATGACAAACATCGTATACCCTCTTCGTACACCAAGTACGGAACCAGAGCCGCAGACCCTTCGAGCCCAAAGCTCGGCATAACATACCATCTGAGACAAACGTACGATCGGGGATGACATACTGTCTACCAGAACCTCGGAGGGATCAGCTCCAGGTCATATAGCGCAGTAACATGAGAGTAATCGATGCGACCCACGGGTCCATCACTAGATGCACAACAATCGAACGGACATGCAACAAGTATGAATGTGCATCTAAATCTACGCAAGTTAGTAGAATTCTAAACAATAAATGAAGCAACAGGTCTCAGCAGGCAAAGCTAACATAAAACAGATATAAATATGCGAAATCTAATGTACTCACAGTGGGTGCGTAATTTAAACTTCAATATTATTATTTCTCTTCGGAATTTCAACCGGATCCTCAATGTACCCCACTGTGGGTTAAACAACACCACAAGGGACCTGTTAAATCAGTTGCAACAATATTTCGAGTCAAAAACCGTTTAAATTCATAAAACCAAGTTTCGTAAGTTTTGCAATATTTTTCCCCCATTTCGGATCCATGTCCAAATTCAAACCATAACTAAGTATGAACCCAACTTAGGTTCAAACCTTATCCTTGGAATATCTTTGGTTATTTATGTGTTGTTTACGTGTTTCATTCAATATATTCGAGTTTAGAGAGTGGGTTTTCATTTTTAGGTATTAAATTCGAATCCATGAGGCTAAATTCGAATCCCCATTCGAATTTGAGGGATTAAACTCGAACCCCATTCGAGTTTGAGGGTTAGATTCAAACCCTTATTCGAATTTGAGGGTTAAACTCGAAGAAAACATGTTAAACTCGAATATATACTCGAATCTAGTACCAAAATCGAGTTTGTTTTTGCATTTCGACTTTGTTCTTGGCATTCTCGAGTTTGTTCATCTTTTGTTGGGAAATAGTTTAAGTATGTTCAAGCTGTTAGTTAGACTTCTCAGACTGTTAGTAGATTTTACTTGTAAATCCAAAGTTCATGCTGCTAGTTGAAGAAACTCGAGCTGCCAGTGTAAAAGTTCAAGCTGCCAGAGCAAAACAACTCAAGCTGCTCTGCTCATGCTGTCAAGGGATTCAAGCTGCTCAACAGTTTCATAAACAGAAAGTGCTGATTTTCAGGAAAAGATATCTACATGAAGATTCCAGCATATCTACTATCAGAGAAGTCATCATTTGTCAAGGAAACATATCAAGAAGCGATATAAATACATAGAATAGGTCTTTCTATTGTATAGGAGTTTCTGCATATTTTTGAGTCTGTAATTGCTTTGTTAAGTTTTCATAAGCCTCTAAGGTTGTAAAACCCTAAGAACAGTCTGTGTTCTTCGTCTAATCAAACAGATTAGAGGTGATTGTAATTGATGAATTCAGCAATACAAACAGTCTTGATTAATTCTTGTGTGTTTATTCATCATTGATTCTGAAAGTTTTTGTCAAAATAATTAAGTGTTATTCCGCAAACTTCTTGATTAAACTTTGATTCAAAGCAAGATTATTGATTTATACTCTGATAAATTCAAATCAGTTAGTCTTGGTAGTTCAGATTTAGATCCTGACAAGTGGTATCAGAGCCATAGGTCGTTCTTTGTTTTTCAAAGTCGAAAACTTTCTTTTAAATTTTTAAGTGTTTTGCAATGGAATTTGAAAACAGCAGCAGTGGATCTGCGCAAGGACTCAAAGTGCCTATGCTCAAGCCCACTGAGTTTGTGATGTGGAAACTCAGGATTCAACAGCATATTCAATTCATTGATTATGCCATATGGGAAGCTGTTGAATTTCCTCCTGTAGTTGATCAAGAACTTGATGATGAGGGGAAACCAGTCAAAACTCCTCCAAAAATTGAACTTGAAAGGAAGGCTAGAATGAATGAAGTGAAAGCACTTACACTATTACAAATAGCCATTCCTAATGCTTATCAACATCAGTTCAAAAAGTTTTATACTGCTCACTCTCTTTGGAATGCCTTAGAGAAGAGGTTTGCTGGTAATGCCAGTACCAAGAGAAATCAAAAGGACCTCTTGAAACAGCAGTATGAAAACTTTTCTGGTGGCAAGAATGAAAACCTTACTCAAATCTTTGACAGGTTCAACAAACTGATAAGTGAACTGGAAAGTGCAAAGGTCAATCTGGATCAAGATGAAGTCAACCAGAAAGTTTCTCAGATCTCTTGGAGAAGAATGGACAGTCTATGCTGCACAATGGAGAACAAAAGACACTCTTGATGAGATAGAATTGGATGATTTGTATAACAGTTTAAGAGTGTTTGAGACTGAGATTGATGCTAAAAAGAAATCCTTTTCTTATAATCACAACACTGCTCTTCTGTCTTCTGAAAAATCTAATAACTGTGATTCTTTTTCAGGTGGTGATGGCAACTCTGCTGAAATTCACTATGAGGCTTTTGTTGCCAATGATGGATTATTTGCTCTAAATGTTGAAGACTTGGAACAAATTCATCCAGATGATCTTGAAGAGATGGATTTAAAGTGGCAACATGCAATGCTGACCATGAGGGCCAAAAGATTTCTTAAAAGAACTGGAAGGTCCAACTTTCAAGCCAAAACAGAAGGCAAACCAGCTTTTGATAAATCAAAAGTGGAATGCTATAAATGTCATAAGCTTGGTCACTTTGCCAGAGAATGTAGATCTCAAGGTCAACAGCCATCAAGGACTTCACAGCCCATTCAAACATCATCATCAACAGCACTTGTCTCTCAAGAAGACAATGTGTTTGACTGGAGTGATCAGACAGAGGAAGAATTTCAAAATCAAGCACTTATGGCAGAAACATCAAATGTCTCCTCCACTGAACTACCATCTGAGGTAAATTCTAAACTCTGCTCTCAATCATGCAAAAATATGGTTAAAAAGTACAGAGATCATAATGAGAGCATGTGCAAAACTTTAGCTAAGATGGAAGAAAGGAGATTTGAATACATGCAAGCCATAGAAGATCTGGAAAAACAGATCAATGATTATAAGGATAATGAGATTCAAATGGGCTATGATAGAACCTATCATGAGTGGGAGAAAAAGGAACTAAATAAGAAAATAGAATCTCTGAATAAAAAGGTAGAAGAGACTGAACAAAAGGTGTTAGAGGCTAATAAGAAACTAGAATCTGTTAACATAGATCTAGGAAACTTTATGTTAGCAAATCAAAAGCTGGAACACCTAATGGAAGTCCAATTTAAAGATAGAGTAAAATCTCAGGTTAATCCCAAAGAAGGAATAGGATACAGAGCTACTCCACCTCCATACAACAACAAGTACATTCACCCAATGAGTGAGGTTGCTGATAGACTTGTCAATGAACCACTAGATGAGTCTATGACCATTGTAGATCCTATCCTTGATGACAGTCTTAAATCAAAGGAAGATAAGATTCAAAATAAAGACTGTGACACAATGAGTGCACCCATAGAGATCCAAGCTCCCAGTAAGAAAGGGAAAGAGAAGATGAGTGTATGCAATGCTACTCCACAAGTTCCTGTACATTCTAACTGTAACATTGCATCTTCATCAAAAGGAAATAAAAGAGGTAAAACTGTATCTATCTGCAAATGCCAAAAGCATGGTGTTCAAAAGTTTCCAAAACAACAGCAGGTAAGAGGAAATCAGAGAAACAAGAACCAGAAATTGGCAGAAAAGTCTGGTTCTCCAATTCAAACTGTCAAAAGATGTTTTCACTGTGGAAGGAAGAATCACTTAGCCAAGGATTGTTTTTATAAACCAGCTGTTGCAAAACAGACTGTGCATCACACAAAATCAAATCCTATTCAGGCAAAGCACTCAAAAGTGAAACCTTCCACATCAGTTCCAAAGAAAACAGTTGATCACAGGTGTTCAAAAGTAAATAAAAAACAGTCCACACATCAAAAACAAGTTTTGGCAAAGCCTAAATCAAGTTTTAAACAAATATGGTGTGTCAAGGACAAATCTGATGCTCAAACTGCTAATGCAAAAGATCAGACTGCTAAGTCAAAATCTGATGCTGTTAGTGCAAAAACTGAAGCTGTTAGCACTACAAACACAGCTCAAGCCGCTGAGCATCAATCTGGAACTGCTAGTGAATCATCAGAGACTGTCAGAAGAAAAGATGATCAAAATAGTTGGATACCTCATATTATCACCAAATACTCTCCAAAGACTCCATCAGTAGATCTCACTAAATATAAGAAGTCAAAAACAGTATTTAGTTATGTCAATGTACAAGGCCAACCCAAAGCCAATTTGGTTTGGGTTTACTCCACTACTGACTAAGCTGTTATTTGTGCATGGCAACCACAGGTCTCCTCAGAGAACAAGATGGCATTTGGACAGTGGATGCTCTAGGCACATGACATGCAATTCTGAATGCTTGTCAAATTTCAAAGGTTTTGATGGAGGTTTTGTTGCATTTGGAGGCAACTCAAAAGGAGGTAAGGTTACAGGTAAAGGTACTGTTAATGCAGGCAACATGACATTCCATGATGTTCTGTATGTTGAACAACTTAAGTACAATTTATTGAGTGTCTCTCAAATCTGTGACAAACAAAACATTGTTCTATTCACAGATTCTGAGTGCATTGTTCTTTCAAAGGATTTCAAAGTTCCTGAAAAACTTGTTTTACTAAGAACACCAAGAAAGGACAATGTTTACTGCCTGGACACAGATCTCTTGACTAAATCAAATACTTTAAGCTGTTTAATATCCAAAGCAT
The DNA here is from genome assembly GCA_020465985.1 of Centrapalus pauciflorus. NCBI lineage: Eukaryota > Viridiplantae > Streptophyta > Magnoliopsida > Asterales > Asteraceae > Centrapalus > Centrapalus pauciflorus. Next base: position 98,827 of record JAANYP010007428.1, read on the forward strand.
CATCAAATGAGTCTGCTCTTTGGCATAGAAGGATGTGTCACATGAACTTCAAGTCCATGAATGCTTTAGTTAAAAAGAATCTGGTAAGAGGATTACCACAAAAGGAGTTCATTTGTGATGATCATTGTGTAGCATGTCTTAAAGGTAAGCAACACAAAACTTCTCATAAGGCCAAAGAAGTAAATTCAATCTCATCTGTTCTTCAGTTGTTACATATGGATCTATTTGGTCCAACATCTGTTTTGAGTTTGAATAAAAGGGCATACTGTTTAGTCATTGTTGATGATTTCACCAGATTTACTTGGGTTTACTTTCTTAGGTCCAAAGATGAAACTGCTGAGCTAGTTAAGTCTTTTATCCTTAAGATAGAAAACCAATCCAATTCCAAAGTTAAGGTGATAAGATCAGACAATGGAACTGAATTTAAAAATCAAATTCTAAACAGTTTCTGTGAGTCCAAAGGCATTGCTAGACAATATAGTGCACCAAGAACACCACAGCAAAATGGTGTAGCTGAAAGAAAGAATAGAACATTAATTGAGGCTGCTAGAACAATGCTAGCTGATTCAAATCTGCCAATGACTTTCTGGGCAGAAGCTGTTAATACAGCCTGTTATGTTCTAAATAGGGTTCAAGTTGTCCAATCTCAAGGAAAAACTCCCTATGAGTTATTCCATAACAGAAGTCCCCTAATAGCTTTCTTCAAGCCTTTTGGATGCCCATGTACTATTCTTCACACTACGACTCACTTAGGGAAGTTTGAGAGTAAGGCTGAAGAAGGATTCTTTGTAGGATACTCAACTCAAAGCAAAGCCTATAGAGTATACAACAGTGTGTCTAAAACAATTGAAGAAAGTGCCAATGTTGAATTTAATGAAAATACTGCTAATATCAAAGGCACTGGTCCTGATTGGTTGTTTGATTTAGATTCACTAACAAATTCTCTGAGCTTTGTTGAGTATACTGCAGAAGCTGATGCATACAGGGTTGAAGCTGCTAACACAAACTCTCATGCTGCCAATACAATTTCTCATGCTGTTGGCACAAAGTTTCAGACTGCTGCAGATTCAACAAGTTGGGATGATTTCACCACTTCTGTCATGTGATCCTCCAGGGGTCCTGAATGCTCCACTTAATGCAAATCCAGACACTGAAGTGTCATTCCCAAGTCCTGACAGCATAGCTCCATCACAAAAGGAAACAGTTCCAGTTTCTAGGCTAGCAGTCCCAACAGCTTCTCATGCTGTTAGCCTAGAAACTCAAGTTGTTCCCGAAACTGAACCATTCACTGGTTCTGATGGAGATGATACAAACCTTGGAACTTCTTTTCAAACAGAGAGAGAGCCCACACTAAGAGTTCACAAGTATCACCCTCTCAATCAAATACTGGGTGATCCAAGCACTCCTATTCAAACAAGGAAAATGGTTCACAATGAGATTGCTGCTGCTGAACAATCAGTTCCTGAATTCAGTCTAGCTGCTTTTGAACATGCCTGTTTCATGTCTCAACTAGAACCCAAAAAGGCATCAGAAGCATTAAAAGATTCATCCTGGATTGAAGCCATGCAAGAAGAGCTTTTACAGTTCAAAATTCAGAATGTATGGACTCTGGTGGATCTTCCTAAAGGTAAGAGAGCAATAGGGACAAGATGGGTGTTCAGAAACAAGAAGGATGAGAGAGGGATAGTCATCAAGAACAAAGCAAGGCTAGTAGCACAAGGGTACACTCAAGAAGAAGGCATAGATTATGATGATGTCTTTGCTCCAGTAGCAAGAATTGAAGCCATCAGACTATTTCTAGCCTATGCAAGCTTCAAAGGATTTAAGGTGTATCAAATGGATGTCAAGTCTGCTTTTCTGTATGGGACAATTGAAGAGGAGGTATATGTGTGTCAACCTCCTGGATTTGAAGACTACAAGTATCCAGACAAGGTGTACAAGCTAGACAAGGCTCTTTATGGTCTCCATCAAGCCCCCAGAGCATGGTATGACACTCTATCATCATACCTTTTACAGAATGGATTCAAGAGAGGCACTCTGGACAAAACACTTTTCGCTAAGTCCATCAAAGCTGAGATTCTACTTGTCCAAATATATGTTGATGACATCATCTTTGGCTCAACAAATGATTGTCTGTGCAAAGAATTTGAGACCTTAATGCACAAAAAGTTTCAAATGAGTTCAATGGGAGAACTCACATTCTTTCTAGGGCTGCAGGTTAAACAGAAGCCTACTGGTCTATTCATAAGTCAATCAAAGTATGTCAAAGACATACTGGAAAAGTTTGGCTATCAAGACACAAAGGTTGCAAGCACTCCAATGGATCCTCATAAACAGCTCCATACAGACAAAGATGGCATAGATGTGGACATTCATCTATACAGATCCCTTATAGAATCTCTCATGTATCTAACATCTTCTAGACCTGATATAATGTTTGCTGTCTGTGTGTGTGCTAGGTTTCAATGCTCTCCAAAGGATTCTCACTTGGTTGCTGTTAAGAGAATCTTTAGATACCTTAAAGGCCAACCACATTTAGGCCTATGGTATCCTAAAGACTCTCCTTTTGAACTAACTGCTTATTCTGACAGTGACTACGGTGGTTGCAACATTGACAGAAAATCCACAACTGGTGGATGTCAATACTTAGGAGCAAGATTGGTCTCTTGGCAATACAAAAAGCAAACAACTGTGTCAACATCATCCACTGAAGCAGAATATGTAGCAGCTGCAAGCTGCTGCTCCCAGGTAATGTGGATTCAAAATCAACTAAGAGACTATGGTATGAATTTCTTATCCACTCCTATTTATATTGACAACTCAAGTACAATCAGCATTGTGCAAAACCCAGTGAAATTCCCAAAACCAAGCATATAGAAATCAGATTTCACTTTATCAGAGATTGTAATGAAAAGAAATTGATCCAAGTTACCAAGATTCATACTGATGATCAGTTAGCTGATCTATTTACAAAACCTTTTGATGTAGGAAGGTTCACTTTCCTAGTATCAAATATTGGTATGGTAAACATGGATTAATTGGTTTTCATTATTATCTACTCAGTATGCTTAATTTAAGGGGGAGTCACTGTTGTATTAAAAGATGCTTCATTTCTAACTAACAGCTTGAGTATTTTCTCAAGCTGCTAGTTCATTTTCTCATGCTGTTAGTTATTTTCACTTGATCTGTCAAAGTGTGCAGGGTATTTGGGTAATTTCTCAAATGTGTGAGCGGGACCCAACCTTTTCGAAACCTTTAAAGGTCCCGATTTCGTTCAGTTGTAACTACCAGTTACATATTCTTCTTCCACGGCCTCTTGCTTTCTCTCTGAACGAATCACACATTCTTCTTTCAAACCCTAACCGTCGTTTCTTCAACAATGGAGTTCGTAAAAGAACACAACTGCCTCCCATACACCCTAAAACACTCTGAACTTCAACCATTTCATACAATGATGGATTTCCTCAGGCACTCCCATATTCATCATGCACTATCCATAAACCCTACTATATACATCTCCCGTATTGAACAGTTTTGGAATCATGCATCAGTTCAAACAATCAATGGAGTGCCTACCCTCATATCCAAGATTGATGGAACTATCATCAATATCACTGAGGAATCCATCAGACATCACTTGCATCTTCAAGATGCCTCAGGTATAACTGACCTATCCCTTCAAGCTTTACATTTTGGTCTTCAAAATATTGGTTATAGGGGTCCTGCTGATTCTTTTACTTTTCATAAGGCACACTTTTCTCCTAAATGGAAATACCTTGTGCATATTATTCAGCAATGTTTAAGCCCCAAAAGAACTGGTTGGTCTGAGTTTTCTTCAAATATTGCCACTGCCTTAGTGTGCTTTTCTACTGGCCAACAGTTCAATTTTTCTAACATGATTTTTCAGGGGATGTTAAGGCATCATTCCCTAAAGACTGGGAAATTTTTGATGTATCCTAGGTTTTTGGCAGAACTTATTGCACACACCTGCACAACTCCACATTTACATAAACGGATACATGTTTCCCGTAGGCACTCATTGTCTTCAATCAAAAGGCTGTTAAAGCCAAGTGCCAATTTTGTAAGTATAGATGCTCCATTGCCCTCTGCAATGATGAACATCATTCCAGGAAACGGAGGAGAGGGTCCTGAGCAGACACAGCCCAACATTCCTGCTTCACCCCCAGGACCCCAACCCACTCCTCATGATACAAATATTCTATCTGATCCTTTTGTACAGCCAAAACGCCCACTAAGATACTTATATAAAAGGAAAAGGGGACCAGGAGCTCCTTCCTCCTCCTCCCCTAGACAAGAGCCATATATCCCTGTGCAGGAGGATACTTCTGCACAGAATATCCAAAGGGAACCAGTTGAGGAAACTCCCATCCTCTCTCAGGA
>JAANYP010007430.1:0-12214 GCA_020465985.1 Centrapalus pauciflorus
TATAAATACATAGAATAGGTCTTTCTATTGTATAGGAGTTTTCTGCATATTTTGAGTCTGTAATTGCTTTATTGATTAAGTTTTCATAAGCCTCTAAGGTTGTAAAACCCTAAGAACAGTCTGTGTTCTTCGTCTAATCAAACAGATTAGAGGTGATTGTAATCATTGAATTCAGCAATACAAACAGTCTTGATTACTTCTTGTGTTTTTATTCATTATTGATTCTGAAAGTTTTTGTTAAAATAATTAAGTGTTATTCCGCAAACTTCTTGATTAAACTTTGATTCAAAGCAAGATTATTGATTTATACTCTGATAAATTCAAATCAGTTAGTCTTGGTAATTCAGATTTAGATCCTGTCAAGTGGTATCAGAGCCACAGGTCGTTCTTTGTTTTTCAAAGTCGAAAACTTTCTTTTAAATTGTTAATCTTTTTGCAATGGAATCTGAAAATAGCAGCAGTGGATCTGGGCAAGGACTCAAAGTGCCTATGCTCAAGCCCACTGAGTTTGAGATGTGGAAACTCAGGATTCAACAGCATATCCAATTCATTGATTATGCCATATGGGAAGCTTTTGAATTTCCTCCTGTAGTTGATCCAGAACTTGATGATGAGGGAAAACCAGTCAAAACTCCTCCAAAAACTGAACTTGAAAGGAAGGCTAGAATGAATGAAGTGAAAGCACTTACACTTTTACAAATAGCCATTCCTAATGCTTATCAACATCAGTTCAAAAAATTTTATACTGCTCATTCTCTTTGGAATGCCTTAGAGAAAAGATTTGCTGGTAATGCCAGTACCAAGAGAAATCAAAAGGATCTCTTGAAACAGCAGTATGAGAACTTTTCTGGTGGCAAGAATGAAAACCTTACTCAAATTTTTGACAGGTTCAACAAGCTGATAAGTGAACTGGAAAGTGCAAAATCAATCTGGATCAAGATGAAGTCAACAGAAAGTTTCTCAGATCTCTTGGAGAAGAATGGACAGTCTATGCTGCACAATGGAGAACAAAAGACACTCTTGATGAGATAGAACGGGATGATTTGTATAACAGTCTAAGAGTGTTTGAGACTGAGATTGATGCTAAAAAGAAATCCTTTTCTTATAATCACAATACTGCTCTTCTGTCTTCTGAAAAATCAAATAACTGTGATTCTTTTTCAGGTAGTGATGGCAGCTCTACTGAAACCCACTATGAGGCTTTTGTTGCCAATGATGGACTATTTGCTCTAAATGTTGAAGACTTGGAACAAATTCATCCAGATGATCTTGAAGAGATGGATTTAAAGTGGCAACATGCAATGCTGACCATGAGGGCCAAAAGATTTCTTAAAAGAACTGGAAGGACCAATTTTCAAGCCAGAACAGAAGGCAAACCAGCTTTTGATAAATCAAAAGTTGAATGCTATAAATGTCATAAGCTTGGTCACTTTGCTAGAGAATGCAGATCTCAAAGTCAACAGCCATCAAGGATTTCACAGCCCAATCAGACATCATCATCAACAACACTTGTCTCCCAAGAAGACAATATGTTTGACTGGAGTGATCAGACAGAGGAAGAATTTCAAAATCAAGCTCTAATGGCAGAAACATCAAATGTCTCCTCCACTGAACTACCATCTGAGGTAAATTCTAAACTCTGCTCTCAATCATGCAAAAATATGGTTAAAAAGTACCGAGATCATAATGAGAGCATGTGCAAAACTCTAGCTAAGATGGAAGAAAGGAGATATGAATACATGCAAGCCATAGAAGATCTGGAAAAACAGATCAATGATTATAAGGATAATGAGATTCAAATGGGATATGATCGAACCTATCATGAGTGGGAGAAAAAGGAGCTAAATAAGAAAATAGAATCTTTGAATAAAAAGGTAGAAGAGACTGAACAAAAGGTGTTAGAGGCTAATAAGAAACTAGAATCTGTCAACATAGATCTAGGAAACTTCAAGTTAGCAAATCAAAAGCTGGAACACCTAATGGAAGTCCAATTTAAAGATAGAGTAAAATCTCAGGTTAATCCCAAAGAAAGAATAGGATACAGAGCCACTCCACCTCCATACAACAACAAGTACATTCATCCAATGAGTGAGGTTGCTGATAGACTTGTTAATGAACCACTAGATGAGTCTATGACTATTGTAGATCCTATCCTTGATAACAGTCCTGATTCAAAGGAAGATAAGATTCAAAATAGAGACTGTGACACAATGAGTGCACCCATAGAGGTCCAAGCTCCCAGTAAGAAAGGAAAAGAGAAGATGAGTGTATGCAATGTTATTCCACAAGTTTCTGTACATTCTAACTGTAACACTGCATCTTCATCAAAAGGAAATAAAAGAGGTAAAACTGTTCCTGTCTGCACATGCCAAAGGCATGGTGTTCAAAAGTTTCCTAAACGGCAGCAGGTAAGAGGAAATCAGAGAAACAAGAACCAGAAATTGACAGAAAAGTCTGGTTCTCCAATTCAAACTGTCAAAAGGTGTTTTCACTGTGGAAGGAAGAATCACTTAGCCAAGGATTGTTTTTATAAACCAGCTGTTGCAAAACAGACTGAGAATCACACAAAATCAAATCCTATTCAGGCAAAGCACTCAAAGGTGAAACCTTCCACATCAGTTCCAAAGAAAACAGTTGATCACAGGTTTACAAAAGTAAATAAAAAACAGTCCACACATCAAAAACAAGTTTTGGCAAAGCCTAAATCAAGTTTTAAACAAATCTGGTGTGTCAAGGACAAATCCTCTGATCAAACTGCTGATGCAAAAGATCAGACTGTTAAGCCAAATTCTGAAGTTGGTAGTGCAAAATCTGAAGCTGTTAGCACTAAAACAAAAGATCAGACTGCTAAGCATCAATCTGGAACTGCTAGTGAATCATCTGAGACTGTTAGAAGAAAAGATGATCAAAAGAGTTGGATACCTCATATAATCACTAAATACTCTCCAAAGACTCCATAAGTAGATCTCACCAAATATAAGAAGTCAAAAACATTTTTAGTTATGTCAATGCACAAGGCCAACCCAAAACCAATTTGGTTTGGGTTTACTCCTCTACTGACTATGCTGTTATTTGTGCAGGGCAACCACAGGTCTCCTCATAGAACAAGATGGCATTTGGACAGTGGATGCTCTAGGCACATGACAGGCAATTCTGAGTGCTTGTCAAATTTTAAAGGTTTTGATGGAGGTTTTGTTGCATTTGGAGGCAACTCAAAAGGAGGTAAGGTTACAGGTCAAGGTACTGTTAATGCAGGCAACATGAAATTCTATGATGTTTTGTATGTTGAACAGCTTAAGTACAATTTACTAAGTGTCTCTCAAATCTGTGACAAACAGAACAGTGTTCTGTTCACAGATTCTGAGTGCATTGTCCTTTCAAACGATTTCAAAGTTCCTGAAAATCTTGTTTTACTAAGAACACCAAGAAAGGATAATGTTTACTGTCTGGACACAGCTCTTTTATTTAAATCAAATACTTTAAGCTGTTTGATATCCAAAGCATCATCCAATGAGTCTGCTCTTTGGCATAGAAGAATGTGTCACATGAACTTCAAGTCTATGAATGTTTTAGTCAAAAAGAATCTGGTAAGAGGCTTACCACAAAAGGAGTTCATCTGTGATAATCATTGTGTAGCATGTCTTAAAGGCAAGCAACACAAAACTTCTCATAAGGCCAAAGAAGTTTTTTCAATCTCATCTGTTCTTCAGTTGCTTCATATGGATCTATTTGGTCCAACATCTGTTTTGAGTTTGAATAAAAGGGCTTACTGTTTAGTTATTGTTGATGATTTCACCAGATTTACTTGGGTTTATTTTCTTAGGTCCAAAGATGAAACTGCTGAGCTAGTTAAATCTTTTATCCTTAAGATAGAAAACCAATCCAACTCAAAAGTTAAGGTGATAAGATCAGACAATGGAACAGAATTCAAAAATCACATTCTAAACAGTTTCTGTGAGTCCAAAGGCATTGCCAGACAATATAGTGCACCAAGAACACCACAGCAAAATGGTGTAGCTGAAAGAAAGAACAGAACCTTAATTGAGGCTGCTAGAACAATGTTAGCTGATTCAAATCTGCCAATGACTTTCTGGGCAGAAGCTGTTAATACAGCCTGTTATGTTCTGAATAGGGTTCAGGTTGTCCAATCACAAGGGAAAACTCCCTATAAGTTATTCCATAACAGAAGTCCCCTAATAGCTTTCTTCAAGCCTTTTGGATGCCCATGTACTATTCTTCACACTAAGACTCACTTAGGGAAGTTTGAAAGTAAGGCTGAAGAAGGATTCTTTGTAGGATACTCAAGTCAAAGCAAAGCCTATAGAGTATATAACAGTGTGTCTAAAACCATTGAAGAAAGTGTCAATGTTAAATTTAATGAAAATACTGCTAATATCAAAGGCACTGGTCCTGATTGGTTGTTTGATTTAGATTCACTAACAAATTCTCTGAGCTTTGTTGAGTATACTGCAGAAGCTGATGCATACAGGGTTGAAGCTGCCAATACAAATTCTCATGCTGCCAACACAAATTCTCATGTTGCCAATACAATTTCTCAAGCTGTTGGCACAAAGTTTCAAACTGCTGCAGATTCAACCACATGGGATGAATATGTCACTCTTCCACTTCTGTCATGTGACCCTCCAGGGGTTCTGAATGCTTCACAGGATACAACTCCAGACACTGAAGTGCCACTCTCAAGTCCTGAGAGAACAGCTCCAACACAAAGGGAAACAGTCTCAGATTCAAGTCATGCTGTTCCAGAAACTGAATCATTCACTGATCCTGATGGAGATGATACAAATCTTGGATCCTCTTTTCAAACAGAGAGAGAGCCTACACTAAGGATTCACAAGTATCATCCTCTTAATCAAATACTGGGTGATCCAAGCACTCCTGTACAAACAAGGAAGATGGTTCAAAATGAGACTGCTGCTGCTGAACAAACAGTTCCTGAATTCAGCCTAGCTGCCTTTGAATATGCCTGTTTCATGTCTCAACTAGAACCTAAAAAGGCATCAGAAGCATTAAAAGATTCATCCTGGATTGAAGCTATGCAAGAAGAGCTCCTACAGTTCAAGATTCAGAATGTATGGACTCTGGTGGATCTTCCTAAAGGTAAGAGAGCAATTGGTACAAGATGGGTGTTCAGAAACAAGAAAGATGAGAGAGGGATAGTCATCAAGAACAAGGCAAGGCTAGTAGCACAAGGGTACACTCAAGAAGAAGGCATAAATTATGATGATGTATTTGCTCCAGTAGCAAGAATTGAAGCCATCAGACTATTTCTGGCCTATGCAAGTTTCAAAGGTTTTAAAGTGTATCAAATGGATGTAAAGTCTGCTTTTCTGTATGGGACAATTGAAGAGGAAGTATATGTGTGTCAACCTCCTGGTTTTGAAGACTATAAGTATCCAGACAGGGTTTACAAGCTAGATAAGGCTCTCTATGGTCTCCATCAAGCCCCCAGAGCATGGTATGACACTCTGTCATCCTACCTTCTACAGAATGGATTCAAGAGAGGCACTCTGGACAAAACACTTTTCACTAAGTCTATCAAAGATGAGATTCTGCTTGTTCAAATCTATGTGGATGACATTATCTTTGGCTCAACAAATGACTGTCTGTGCAAAGAATTTGAAGCTTTAATACACAAAAAGTTTCAAATGAGTTCAATGGGAGAACTCACTTTCTTTTTAGGACTACAAGTCAAGCAGAAGCCCACTGGACTCTTCATAAGCCAATCAAAGTATGTGAAAGACATACTGGACAAGTTTGGGTATCAAGACACCAAAGCTGCAAGCACTCCAATGGATCCTCATAAGCAGCTTCATACAGACAAAGATGGCATAGATGTGGATATTCATTTATACAGATCTCTTATAGGATCTCTTATGTATCTAACATCTTCCAGACCTGATATCATGTTTGCTGTCTGTGTGTGTGCTAGGTTTCAATGCTCTCCAAAGGACTCTCACTTGGTTGCTGTTAAGAGAATCTTTAGATACCTTAAAGGCCAACCACACTTAGGCCTATGGTATCCTAAAGACTCTCCCCTTGTACTAACTGCTTATTCTGACAGTGACTATGGTGGATGCAACATTGACAGAAAATCCACAACTGGTGGATGTCAATACTTAGGAGCAAGATTGGTCTCTTGGCAATGCAAAAAGCAGACAACTGTGTCCACATCATCCACTGAAGCAGAATATGTAGCAGCTGCAAGCTGCTGCTCCCAGGTAATGTGGATTCAAAATCAGCTAAGAGACTATGGTATGAATTTCTTATCCACTCCTATTTATATTGACAATTCAAGTGCAATCAGCATTGTGCAAAACCCAGTGAAATTCCCAAAAACCAAGCATATAGAAATCAGGTTTCACTTTATCAGAGATTGTAATGAAAAGAAGCTAATCCAAGTTATCAAAATACATACTGATGATCAATTAGCTGATCTATTTACAAAACCTTTTGATGTAGGAAGGTTCACTTTCCTGGTATCAAATATTGGCATGGTAAACATGGATTAATTTGTTTTCATTATTATCTAACTAGTATGCTTATTTAAGGGGGAGTCACTGTTCCATTGAAAAGATGCAAAATTTTCAACTAACAGCTTGAGTATTTTCTCAAGCTGCTAGTTCATTTTCTCGGACTGTTAGTTATTCACTTGATCTGTCAAAATGTGCAGGGTAGTTAGGTAATTTTAAAATGTGTGTACGCGGGACCCAACCTTTTTCAAAACCTTTAAAGGTCCTAGTTTCGTTCAGTTGTAACTACCAGTTACCAAATTTCTTCCACGGCCTTTCTTTTCTCTCTGAACGATTCACACACACTTCTTTGCAAACCCTAAACCCTTCGTTTGATCATCCATGGAGTTTGTCAAAGAACACAACTGTCTTCCCTACTCTCTAAAGCACTCAGACCTTCAACCGTTCCATGACATGATGGACTTTCTTCGTCACTCCCATATCCATCATGCACTCAATATAAACCCCACCATATACATATCACATATCGAACATTTCTGGAACCATGCCACTGTTCAATCCATAAATGGAATTTCTTCTATACTATCAAAGATTGATGGCACTCCCATCACCATTACTGAGGAATCCATTCGGTGCCATTTGCATCTTCAAGATGCCACAGGTATAACTGACCTATCCCTTGATGCTTTACATACTGGTCTTTTTAATATAGGTTATAGGGGTCCTGCTGATTCTTTTACTTTCTTAAAAGCCCATTTTTCTCCTAAATGGAAATATCTTGTACATATTATTCAGCAGTGCATGAGCCCCAAAAGAACTGGTTGGTCCGAATTTTCCTCTAACATTGCCACTGCATTAGTGTGCTTTTCAACAGGCCAACGGTTCAATTTTTCTAACATGATTTTTCAGGGGATGTTAAGGCATCATTCCCTAAAGAGTGGAAAATTTTTGATGTATCCCAGATTTTTGGCAGAAATCATTGCACACACTTGCACCACTGCTCATTCACATAAACGGATACATGTTTCCCACAGGCACTCACTACCCTCTATAAAGAGACTTTTGAAACATAGTGCCAATTTTTTGAGTGTTGATGTTCCATTGCCTTCTGCAATGATGAACATCCTTCCACAAAACAGAGGAGAGGATCCTGAGCAGGCTCAGCCTATCATCACTGCTACACCCCCAGGACCCCAACCCCCTCCTCATGATACACAAATTCCTTCTGATCCTTTTGAACAGCCAACTCGCCCACTAAAATTTTTATACAGAAGGAAAAAGGGACCAGGAGCTCCTTCCTCCTCCTCCCTAAGACAAGAGCCATATATCCCTGTGCAGGAGGACACTTCTGCACAGCATATCCAAAGGGAACCAATTGAGGAAACTCCCATCCTCACTCAGGAGGTGAACATCTCTTCAGAGATTGTTCACATAGGTTCTGTGGCTGGCACTACTGATGTTTCTGCAGAAGAGGCACAGGACAGTGCCAACATCTCTAAGACCACACCCATGGCAACAGCCAGTGTGCAAACACAAGCTGGAAGTCCCCAGAACCAAGAACAGAGGGGCCCTGAGGTTTCTACTTCTGGTATTAATGTCAGTGATAGATCACAAGCACCTCAGGTGTTTTCTGATCTTGAGACTAGTCTGCAACTCATGCTCTTAACGGATCCCAAGCTGAAACCTGTTGTAGCCATGTAGGAATATCAAATGTCCATCATTGCTGCACAGGGAGCTCAGATTTTTGCACTCAAGCAGGCAGAGGCGGCTCAAAATAAAAGAATGGATTATCTCCACAAAGGGTTTACCCTCTGTGGAAATAAAATCATGAAATTAGAGCAGATGATTCAAACCCAAGGGGCAAAGGTTGTAGGTCCTTCTGACCAAACCAATGCTTCCAAAAAGGGGGAGAATCAGGAGGTTCCCAAATCAGTCCAAGCAGCTCCAACAACATCAGTCCAAGCAGCATCAACAGTTCCATCTTCTAGGCTAGCAGTCCCAACAGCTTCTCAAGCTGTTAGCCTAGAAACTCAAGTTGCTGCCCCAAAAGCAACTGGAATTGTTCTAAGAGAAAGGGTTCAAGCTCCATCAAGTACGGTCCAAGCAACATTCTCTTCTGCAAAAGACAAGGGCAAGGGTATCCTTATTGAATCTCCAAAGCACAAATTCTCTTCCAAAGAAGCCCAGATTGCCTTTGATGCTGAAGTTGCCAAGAAATTAGCAAAAGAAATGGACAAAGAATTAGATCAGCAAGCCCAGCCCCCAATAGATGATGATGAGACCTTAGGTGATTACCTAAAGGGGTTTGTGGGCAAACAAGGCGAAAAGAAGAGAAAGATGCCAACAGGGCACTCCAAGGCTGAGCACAGAAGATTTTTAATCAATTTTGCCTTTGCAGCAGGTATTCCAAAGAAAATGGCTCAGTCGATGACTACTGAAAAGCTGCAGGAGATACATGACAAAGAGATGGAGAAAAGAAAGAAAACAAAAGTCTCCCAAGAAGTCCAATCATCCCAAGAAGCCCAACCATCAAAGGAATCAGTTCAAACTGAAGCTGCTGCCAGTGCACCTGCTCCTACTGATCAAGTTGTTGCTTCTATTCCTTCATCTGTGCCATCATCACAAGCAAAGCTGTATCAAGTTAAGAGGGTATTATTTGATCAACAACTGCAAAAGGCAATGGAGATAGAGAAACTGATTGATCAGCACGATTTTACAAAGCCTCTGATAAATTACTGGTATGCCAAGTCACTAGACGACAGAGATTTAAGAGTTAAGTTTGTGATAAGAAGAGAGTCTGGACTAGAAGAAGAATTTGATACTTTTTGGCAGATGGTTCAGAAGTTGACCAGGGATGAGCTAACAAAGATGTACAATATAGGGTCTGTTACACAAGTTAGATCTGCTCTACCACAAGTGAAGCAACTTATCAGAGATCTAAAATCAGTTGTTGACCCTGAATTTGCAAGGAAAGAGATAGAGGATGCTGAAAAGAAAGGGAAAAAGATCAAGCAAGTTGATCTGATTGTCAAGTCAAGGACATACTGAATTAAATTCACAGATGGGTCTGGTATATTCTTCAATCTCGAGTTTTATAATTTTTCAAAAGATATGCTGCTTCAGGTAAAATCTGTTAGGATATCTTGTGATAGAGAAGAGATGAAGAGAGAATTTTTGAAGGCTATAGATCAGAAACTTGCACAGCTATAAGTTTTTGAAAGCCTTGGTTTGTAAATAGCAGTTTACTTATTCATTTCCATTTTTGTATAGAACTTAAAGTCTTGTGTAAAGAATTTAAGTTAGGGGGAGATTGTTGGGAAATAGTTTAAGTATGTTCAAACTGTTAGTTAGACTTCTCAAACTGTTAGTAGAGTTTATATGTAAATCCAAAGTTCATGCTGCTAGTTGAAGAAACTCGAGCTGCCAGTGTAAAAGTTCAAGCTGCCAGAGTAAATCAACTCGAGCTGCTCAGTTCATACTGTCAAGTGATTCAAGCTGCTCAACAGTTTCATAAACAGAAAGTGCTGATTTTCAGGAAAAGATATCTACATGAAGATTCCAGCATATCTACTATCAGAGAAGTCATGGTTCGTCAAGGAAACATATCAAGAAGCAATATAAATACATAGAATAGGTCTTTCTATTGAATAGGAGTTTTCTGCATATTTGAGTCTGTAATTGCTTTGTTGATTGAGTTTTCATAAGCCTCTAAGGTTGTAAAACCCTAAGAACAGTTTGTGTTCTTCGTCTAATCAAACAGATTAGAGGTGATTGTAATCATTGAATTCAGCAATACAAACAGTCTTTACTACTTCTTGTGTTTTATGCATTGTTGATTCTGAAAGTTTTTGTTAAAATAATTAAGTGTTATTCCGCAAACTTCTTAATTAAACTTTGATTCAAAGCAAGATTATTGATTTATACTCTGATAAATTCAAATCAGTTAGTCTTGGTTAATTAGTTTTAGATCCTGTCAGATAGTTAATGATTGTATGTTTGAACTCGATGTAGTGTATTACAAGAAGTTCAAAAATAAAGTCCAAAGATTAATTCAAACATAAGTTAAATCATAAGTTCAAATAAAAGTTTGACATATGAAATTCGAATCTAGAGTAAATTCGAATTTACACATAAAGGAGATTCGAATTTGGTATAAATTCGAATAAGGCAAATTCGAATTTGTCAAGGGGACAAATTCGAATGGGCCTTGGGCCTGGTTCGAGTTTGTCCCATGACAAACTCGAAATGGTCTCTATAATTAGGGATTAACTCGAATCATTAGTAGACTTTTGCAGAATTTCGAGAGTGATTAAGCAAAAGGCGATCTCGAGTTTACCATTAATCAGAGTGTGTTTTCAGAGAGAATCATCGTCTAGGTACGTTCGTTAGTGTTCGTATAACATTGTGGTAGTCTCCGTGTTCCGTGAGTGTGATATATCCGTCAAGCCGCTAACGAGGATTCCGCACTCGTTGGTGTGTGTCGCGTCTAGATAGATCTGTAGTTACAAGACCTTACAAGTGGTATCAGAGCCATGTTGTAGGGATAATGAGGTGCCAACAAGGCGTGATGATGACGATGGCAATGATCCCAATGCACCTGAAGAGAATGAGGCAGTATATTTTCATGCTGCTTTATATGCTGAAACTCAAGGGGAGCCTAGTCAATGTGGAGCTGAAGGAGGAGAGGCAAGTTCCTCAAAGGTTATAGAGAGCGATATGAACGAAATCATTGAAGCTTTGATGAATATCGAGGAAGAGCCGTTAGATTTTGATTTTGATTTTGAGGATGAAACTGAAAACCTGGAAGAAGGGGAGTTCGTGCCTGAAGACATAGCAGACTGGAAATCTGATGATGAGGTCTATGTTGATGAAGAAGATGAGGCGAATGGGATCATCGTTCAACAGAATCCTATCACAGATACATATGTGTCGAAAGGAAATAATATAATTGACATAGAAGCGGTCAAAGCTGCTTTAAATGTTGATTCATCATCTGAAGAGCCTGCCAGAGAGCTTACAAATGAAGAAAAGAGAAAGCTGTGGTTCAGGGCAGAGAAAAAGGAGTTAGAGTTGAAGAAAAAGATGCGC
The DNA here is from genome assembly GCA_020465985.1 of Centrapalus pauciflorus. NCBI lineage: Eukaryota > Viridiplantae > Streptophyta > Magnoliopsida > Asterales > Asteraceae > Centrapalus > Centrapalus pauciflorus. The sequence continues at coordinate 11,580 of JAANYP010007430.1, forward strand.
GTGCCAGGTGCTGGAGAGCTATCAGAAAATATTCTAAGCTGGTTCTTTGATCGAGAACTGCAGCTATTCATTATCAAACGAAAGGATGGCCTCCAGTATCTCAGAAGAAGACTGAAAGAATTCAACTCCTTGCCAAAAGTTGAAATAAAGGCGTTAGCATTGAAGGAGCTTATAAATATCGGCGACGACCCTTATGCTGAAATCATAGCTAAGATCATCAGAAGGGAAGGGAGGTCGAGAAAATTTGAAAGGCTCAATCCGAGGGTTGGGAGAAGAGTGATGGACAATACGAGAATCGATCCTCTGATTGGTAGACCTTGGATGAAGATTCAATATAAGCCAGTTAGATGTTTGAAAAAAGTCCCACTCAAGCCAATGCCACAAGATGTTTTGAATAATTTCAACTGGTGGTACATGGAAAGTGAAACAGGTGAAGCAGTAATGGAAGACTTAGAATAAAAAGTGGTTCTTAGAGTGTACGATCCGCTGCACCTAGTTAATCTTTCCAAAGATGACCTGCAAGTGCTTTATACTCATAAAATCTCGAGTGATGCACATATGGAGATTGAGGCTAGAAAGTATCAGAATGTAGTTAAAGTATGTGTTGAGCAAGGCATGTATGCTGGCAGTAGTTT
>JAANYP010007431.1:0-33970 GCA_020465985.1 Centrapalus pauciflorus
GAAAGACCTATTCTATGTATTTATATTGCTTCTTGATATGTTTCCTTGACGAACCATGACTTCTCTGATAGTAGATATGCTGGAATCTTCATGTAGATATCTTTTCCTGAAAATCAGCACTTTCTGTTTATGAAACTGTTGAGCAGCTTGAATCACTTGACAATATGAACTGAGCAGCTCGAGTTGATTTACTCTGGCAGCTTGAACTTTTACACTGGCAGCTCGAGTTTCTTCAACTAGCAGCATGAACTTTGGATTTACATATAAACTCTACTAACAGTTTGAGAAGTCTAACTAACAGTTTGAATCCACTTAAACTATTTCCCAACATGTGACACGCACATAGATGGTTCAGAAGGCGGAATAACGTGTTTACATAAAAACTAAGTGTCGAGGATGTTACGATATAAACACAGTCTGTGTGATCGAAAGGTTTCACACACCAGACTCTCATGGTTTGAGTTACTTAAAGCCAAGATATACTTGATGTTTTTGTGTAATTTTTTAAAAATAAATGTCAATTTATGTCAAATAGTGGAGTAAAAAAATCACATTCATGGACATGTTAGGCGTTTTATACATATAAACAAATCAAATTCCTGTGTGTCATGCTAGATTTCATAGGATTTTGAGTTGATAATAATTCATGGTTTAGAAGATTTTTTAAGTCGTCAAGAAATGAGAGAATTTTGAAATATTTTGTTCGTGGGATTTTAAAATCCTCTCAAACTTATTGAAGGCAAGTACGTGAACACAATATGCACAGGATCGGTCCTAAGATAGTTAAATGCAAAGAGCGAACAACAAAAAATGCCTAATATAAATACCTAAACAAAAAAACACATCAATTTTTAGGGGTTTGAAACCTAGTCAAGTTAGGCGACTCATCCCCCTTTAAAAAAAATAAAATGTTATTGATAAATAAACTTTCAATAACAAGTACAACATAAATCATCAAAAAAAAATTATCTAAAATGATGTATTCGTGCATTTTGGAAGCAAACACATCAATTATTTTATCATAATTGATGTTCGCTAGAATTTTGATTTCCGAGACGCCAATCGCTACCTTGCTTCACACTTCAAGATAAAAGGAACCAGTAGTCCCAAATGAACGTGATATGTGTAATATGGGCCAAACTTATGATGCCCCTGAACTTTTTAAAAAGTCTGATGCCGGACAGTTTGTCCTTAGGCCGGACTTGAATATGCATACATAACCAGTATGTGTAGCATAAAATTTTGAAGTAGCCCATAACAAGAATTAGGAGTAATTTTATGCATATTTCCAAAATTCTAGTGTGACTTAAGACAAATGATAAAACAGATATCAAATTAAGAAGAAACAATTAGATCAAATCAATATAATTCCTAGTATATATAGTTACTTACTCCACACACGTTTTATGATAATCAAGGCAATTAAACTCTGTAACAATGTGAAAATACACATATATATCAACAAACTAACAAACTAGCTTTAATTATGTTGGTGACTCAGTATTTAAGAAATCGCAAACTGTGAATCACCCTTTCTTAATAGTTTTGTAATTCTTTGTAACAAATTATTTCTTTCTTAACAAATTCAGAAAAACAATGACATTTTTTACACATTTCCACTTGAAAGATGAATCGTACAAGCGATCGATCAAAAAAAATATATACAAACATATATACACGATTACAATTACACAACAGAGAGAGAGAGAGTGATATATATATATATATATATATATATATATATATATATATATATATATATATATGTATATATATATATATATATAGAATATGGTTTGTGCAAGTACCACTCATTGTGCAGCGCACCAGAAGGCACCACCTTTAAAAATTCTTTTTTAGAAATTTTTTTTCATAAACATGTTTTAGTTAACGTTATTAAGATCATATGTAAATTTCACATACATTCACATCTCCGAGCTCGTAAAAAATGATGTGAACACACACACATACATATATTTGGATGTATGTGAACGTGCATTTATGTGATGCGTGATTTAATGCACTTAGAGTGTTCGGATTTGCGTGAAATTCACATATGATATTCATAATGTTAATTAAAACATGTTTATGAAAAAAATTCCAAAAAAATTAATTTTAAGGGTGGTACCTTCTGGTGCGCTGCATAATGAGTGGTACTCACATAAACCTATATATATATATATATATATATATATTGAGGTTCAATTGAGAACTTTTATGCACCGAGGCACCTCTAGGAACTTTTGTGCACCAAAATAATCAACAAGGGTGCACTAAGGGTATTTCTGGAATATTGAATATGTAAAATTAAATACATGGAATTAATTATAATAAGTAAATTAGAAATAAATAAGGAATAAATATTCAAAAAAAAGTAACCACCTCCTCAAATCTCTCTCTTTCTTTATTTTTTTTTCTCTCTCTCTCCACCATATCCACCATACCACCACCACCACCACCACCATCACGTTTGTTGTAACCACATCTCCACCGTATTTCTCTCTCTCTCTCTCTCTCTCTCTCTCCACCGTATGCATCGAGAAACCCCGCCAACCACCACCGCGATGATGATGATCATGATGAACAAGAGTTGCAACCGATGATGAAAATACGATGAACACGATGAACTAAGAAGATGATGATGAACACGTTGATGCATCCATTGGAACAATGATGTTGATGATTAACAACGATGCACCATGATGAACACTATGCATAGATGAACGACGATGATAAACGATGAATACGAAGATGATGAACGATGATGATAAACGATGAATATGAAGATGATGATTAACAATGATGCATCACGAATTGTATAGATATTGTATAGATAAAATCGATATGCATCACGAAATGAACGATTAATATGAAATGCATCAATATCTCCATCATTATTTTTGAATTTGTGTGACTTTTGTTAAATTTGGAAGTGATTAATTGAATTTATTTTAACATTTATTATTTAATTATTTGTTAAAATATTAAATTTAATGAGGTGTGCACAATACCCAGAATGTCCTTCTGTAACATCCTAAATTCTAAATCATTGTAATTTAGATTAATTGGTTGGATATTTTGTAATTAAAGATAATTAAGTTGGATTACGAAATATGATTATGTATCTGGATGATTAAAGTTGATTGCTATTTTAGGAAATTAAGAAATTTAAGAATTTCAACTTCTAGTTATTTAGTATGATTATTAAAAATGTTAGTGATGATGAATAAAAGATAGAACTCTTTTATTTTAATAAAAATCAGTATTTAATGGAACCGGATAAGAAGAGGGGTAAAATGTGCCAAGTTTTTAAAGAAGGAAATAAAAAGGGAGAAAACTCATTATTTCCATTCATTTGAACCAAGTTACTCTCTTTCATCTCTCGGCTCTCTCTCTCTCTACGAATTGAAGATCATCAAAACTTTGAATTTGAGGCTGAAAATCTGGATTTAGCTTGCAATTAAGGAACAAAAACATCTGCAAGAATCGATTTAAGGTAAATATTACTTCAATTCTTCGAATTTTAGAGTTTATGGTTCGGTTTTTATAAGAACCGAAACTGAGATTTGGGGTTCTAAATGTTAATGCATGTATGATTTTATTGTGGATTAGTTCAAATCTAGTGTATATGAAGCTACATGTTAAATTTCAGCTTCTGATTCAACCTGAAAGTATGGATTTGAGGATTTAGTGTGTGTTTTAGTATGTGTGTGTGCGATGACTTGTACAAAAAGGGGTCAAAAAGGAATAAATTTAATATGTAAATGTGTTAATATTAGAGTTAAAATAGTTGAAATTAAGTGTAATATTGTTGGCATAATTTATTTCATGCCAAGTGATAAATATAAAAATGACTTGGATTAAATCTGGAAAGTATGAAAACTGCACTTTTATGAACTCGGATGTCCGAATTCGGATCTGGCAGGAACTCGGATCCGGACCAAATTCGGATAGGATCCGAAATGTAGATAGCAAAACATTTCTAAATAAATTTCGGCTGAGGGTCCGAATCAGTTATGGGACCGAATTCGGATAACGGTCCGAAATTAAAAAGGGGTCTGAAGTGGTGATTTATAAAAACATAAAAATATTCTAAGTGTTGGAATTCGGATGAAGTCCGAATTCGGTTGGGGACCGAATTCGGATATGGTCCGAACTAGCATGTGGTCCGAAATAGGGCTTATATTGGGACCGAATTAGGGTTCATATGAGAACCGAACTGGGGGTCCGAATTCGGGTGGGGTCCGAATTCGGACATGGATCCGAAATTGGGATAAAAAATGGTAAAAACTTATAAAATTAAGTTTTATGGAATTAAACAAGATATTAACACAATGTGTTGTTACAATGACTTACAGGTCCCTTGTGGTGTTGTTTAACCCACAGTGGGGTACTTGGTTGATCCGGTTGAAATTCCGAGGAGAAATAATATTGCTAAAAGATTAATAACGCACCCACTGTGAGTACCTTTGATTTTAACATTGCTGCATCTGCATTATGTTTGCATTGCCTGCTGAGGCATGTTATTTCATATTCGTTTGGCATTCTACTAACATGTGTATATGTTGATGCACATTCATACTTGTTGCATGTCCGTTCATTTGTTGTGCATCCTTTCGATGGACCTGCGTGGTCGCATCTGTACTCTGATGTTACTGTGCTATATGACCAAGAGTTTGACACCTCTGTGGTCAGGATAGACAGTAGGTCATCCCCGATGTAATGTCTGCCTCAGATGGTTGGTTATTCTTATGCCGAGTGTCAGCTCGAAGGAGCTGCGGCTCGGGTTTGCGTACTTGGAGTACGTGTGGGGTATACGGTATGTGTTACCGCGGTTACCCTGGGTGGCATCATAATGATTTGTAGAATGTGTAAAATCATATGGTATTCACTAAGCTTTAGCTTACCCCTTTAGTTGTTGAATTTTTACAGGAAAAGGGAAGTCTACAGCTGGACCATCTAGCTAGGAAATATATTGAAGTATTTGAAGATTTCTACCGTTTACTTTGGTATTTGGTTTATGAAAATTCTGTTGTAATGAATTTGGGATAATGTAATAAATTGTGTTGGTAGACTTAGACGTGTAACCTATGTAGCACCGTAGGGTGTATGACAAATTTGTATTATTTTATTATGTATTTTGCTTCCGCACTTTAATTAAGATATCAGATCATTATATATCTGTTTGTTGGTGAATAATCCTGGGTGAATGGTAATTGGTGGTTAATGTGGCAAGGGTGTCACATCTTATGGTATCAGAGCAGTAGTTTGAGATTCAAGTGTCCGTGAGGTCTTGGTCTCAAACATTAAGTGATGATATGTAGTGATTGTAAGTAATGATCTGAACTAAGATATGATATGATCTAGTGCTTTTTTTAGGAAAGTGACTTCCATACGGGACAACATGTGTTGTAGTTAACAATGTGATGGGATCACTAAAAGATTTATATGTTTTATATTTCAGAACATGTCTGGAGGAGGAATGACGCCACGAGAAACGAGGGAAATGATGCTATCAATGATGGCAGAACAAAACAGAATGATTCAAGATCAGTTTTGGGCTCGAGATGAGGTCAAAGCTAAAAGAAAAGAAGACAAGAGAAAAGAAAAGAGGGAACATGAAAGGAATCATGTTGTGGATGACATAAACCTTAGGAATAAAGCGAAACATAAAGACAAGGGCAAGGAAAAGATTGATTATGAAACCGGAATTGATGAGAATTACATGAAATATGTAATTAGATCATTCAAGGACTGGCAACCACCAACATTCTCTGGATCTCTGAGAATTGAGGAAACAGAAATATGGATTACAATTATGGAACAAATCTTTACGGAGATGAATTGTAAGGATGAGTACAAGGCATTTTTGGCTAAGGATCAATTGATTGGACAAGCCAAGGAATGGTGGAACTGTTGGGAAAAAGAATTGGGATCAGAATTAATTACTTCCTTTAGTTGGGAACAATTCAAGCTGTTGTTTAGTAGGCAATATGGTGAGCCTGATATTGTACCACATGTTGAACATGAAGAAAAAGCTATAGGGAAGATTGCAAATTCTGGAGGAGATGAACTAAATGGACCGTATTTGAGGTTCTGTGATGAAACTATGGATGAAGAGTTCAACAAAGGAAATGAGATCTATGAGACTATTGTTATAACTTATGTACCTTAAATTACGGAGTTAGAAGAGTACTTTAAGAATTCTATATGTAATATTTCATCGAAGTTTTATGATTCTGAAGTTAATATGAACTTGAGTAATATGAAATTTTTTTTATATAGGTATAATCATGTTTGTGTATGAGAATACTCGAGTATATAAATAAGCATTAGATGAATAGCCAAGATGTATTTTGAAGTTTTGAATTGGAAAAGATGCTATAAATATCATGGAATTTATGAACGAGTTTTAAAGTTGTAATAAAGTTTAAGTTTGACCATAATGGGTTAAAGAATTGGAAATTAATTGTATTAGTCTTATATATGATATGTTGAAGGATTGATAACAACTTGTAATTGTTATCATAAACTATGTAGCATTAGCTTTTATTAAGAGAAACTGTATGTTACACTATGTTGATATTTCGACTTAAAAAGGGTTGTGGTTAAGAACAACATGATTCGAATTGTTCGTGAGAATTTTGATGTAGTTGGAATCAAAGAGACTTTGGACACTAATGAAATTTGCTGATATAGCAAAGAAAAGTCTAATACTATGATCCTAAAATCTAAGGAGGATTCGGAGGTGATCATGAGTAGTGTATGATTTTAGTGACGACTGATTATTTGTATCTACTACTTTTGCTCAACAAGTGTAGATGCCTTGGTCTAAAGATTGTCTATTGTGATTAATGTTGAAACTGTTAAGTAACAAAATAGTTAACGTAGAACATGTGTATCATGATTGTACTTTAGTGATTGAAGAGGTAGTCTTCAATCTTGACTTAATTCCAATAAGAGATCAGCGATTTGATATGATAATTGGAATGAATTGGTTGTATATATGTGATGAGACGCATGTAGTTTGCAATAAAGGAATAATAAAGATAACTACGCCGGAGGGGCGGGAGCTTTGTATATATGGGAATTGGAGAAGTGGGGATCAATGTCTACTGATGATTGTTAGGTCCCGAAAGCTGATTGCTTAGGGCTGTGAGTCTTGTATGGTATATGCTATTGATGCCAAGACTGAAGAGAAAATTGTGGCCGATGCGCCTGTTGTCCCAAATGTTTCCATATGTGTTTCTGGAAGACTTGTCTGGTGTGGCACCTGAAAGACAAGTGAAATTCTGTGTTGACTTGATCCCTGGAGCTTCTCCCAAAAGTTTGTTATTCATACTGTCTTGTATCTACTGAATGTGTATAGATTAAAGTGATTTGAACAAATTGACTATAATAAATAAATATCCGCTGCCGGGAAATGATGATTATTCAATTAGCTGCATGAGAGCTCATTATTTTTCTAAGATTGATCTACGAATGGGATATGATTAGTTGAGGTCCAAAGAAGGAATGTACTGAAATTGGCTTTCAAGGATAGTTATGAGCGCTACGAGTCTCTGATTACGACATTTTGATTGATTAACACCCCAGCTGTTTTATGAACATTATGAACAGGGATTTGTATAACAATGTTGAAGGAATCGGTAATTGTAATTATCGAAGATATTTTGGTGTAAGTGTAAAGTTGAATATAACAAATCGTGAGTTTTGATTACAATGGGTTATATTTTCTAGTATGTGGTTTCTGGAGTTGAGATCTCGGAGGATTCCGCTAAAAGTGTAGCAATTGAGAATTTGGAAGTTGTCTTGCAATATTACAGATTTAAGAAATTTTCTACAATTGGTAAATTGTAGACAGGCTGATTTAAATGGGTATGTATATACCAACTCGAGAAAGTTATTATTTGGAAGACTTGCACAGATTTGCGTGAGTAAGGTTATTATTTTTATGGAGCTCTAAAATCGATTATGTTTGATTGGAAGAGTCGGTTCATTTTCAACTCTTGGTTTACTTTACAAGTGGGATTAGGCACACATATAGCTATGAGTACAGTTTATCGACCCCCGACAGATGGTCAAAATGAATGGACTATTTTCACATTGGAATACATGATGAGATCATATATTTTGGATTTAAGTACCAACTGAAAAGATCAATTACTTTGATGGAATTATTGTATAACATTGGTTATCATGTTAAAAATGAAGAGAACACCGTGTAAAGTTTTGTAAGGGAGGAAATGTAGAATCTCTACATGTTGGAAAGAAATTGAAAGGACTCTGATTGCTGAGTCTGTGATATGAAAAGAAGAGTTATAATGATAAGACACCTAAATTAATCAACTTTGAGGTAAACGATGGAGCATATTTGTTAATATCACCAATGAGGTGTGTTGGCTCATTTAGAATAACAGAAAAGTTAGGAACCTGTTATCTCATTGGGAATTACATAAGGAAATATCAAAATAACACTTGGTGTTTCATGTGGAAAGCTTTATGAAATTTTCACAACTGGTAATGAAGATTAGGTTGATTATATTGAATTAGAAATTCAAGAAAGGGTAGTATATGTTGAAAAGCCGGAATATATTACGGATATGAAAGTAAAGAAGTTAAGAAACAAAGAAATTAAAATGGTACTGATACGTTGGAAGCATCACAAAGAAATAGATCACATTTGAGAGACAAAGGTCGATACGTTGAATAAGTATATGATCGAATTCAAATAACTTCGAGGACGAAGTTTGAGCGTGGTGGAGCCCATGCTGTAACATCCTAAATTCTAAATCATTGTAATTTAGATTAATTGGTTGGATATTTTGTAATTAAAGATAATTAAGTTGGATTACGAAATATGATTATGTATCTGGATGATTAAAGTTGATTGCTATTTTAGGAAATTAAGAAATTTAAGAATTTCAACTTCTAGTTATTAAAAATGTTAGTGATGATGAATAAAAGATAGAACTCTTTTATTTTAATAAAAATCAGTATTTAATGGAACCGGATAAGAAGAGGGGTAAAATGTGCCAAGTTTTTAAAGAAGGAAATAAAAAGGGAGAAAATTCATTATTTCCATTCATTTGAACCAAGTTACTCTCTCTCATCTCTCGGCTCTCTCTCTCTCTACGAATTGAAGATCATCAAAACTTTGAATTTGAGGCTGAAAATCTGGATTTAGCTTGCAATTAAGGAACAAAAACATCTGCAAGAATCGATTTAAGGTAAATATTACTTCAATTCTTCGAATTTTAGAGTTTATGGTTCGGTTTTTATAAGAACCGAAACTGAGATTTGGGGTTCTAAATGTTAATGCATGTATGATTTTATTGTGGATTAGTTCAAATCTAGTGTATATGAAGCTACATGTTAAATTTCAGCTTCTGATTCAACCTGAAAGTATGGATTTGAGGATTTAGTGTGTGTTTTAGTATGTGTGTGTGCGATGACTTGTACAAAAAGGGGTCAAAAAGGAATAAATTTAATATGTAAATGTGTTAATATTAGAGTTAAAATAGTTGAAATTAAGTGTAATATTGTTGGCATAATTTATTTCATGCCAAGTGATAAATATAAAAATGACTTGGATTAAATCTGGAAAGTATGAAAACTGCACTTTTATGAACTCGGATGTCCGAATTCGGATCTGGCAGGAACTCGGATCCGGACCAAATTCGGATAGGATCCGAAATGTAGATAGCAAAACATTTCTAAATAAATTTCGGCTGAGGGTCCGAATCAGTTATGGGACCGAATTCGGATAACGGTCCGAAATTAAAAAGGGGTCTGAAGTGGTGATTTATAAAAACATAAAAATATTCTAAGTGTTGGAATTCGGATGAAGTCCGAATTCGGTTGGGGACCGAATTCGGATATGGTCCGAACTAGCATGTGGTCCGAAATAGGGCTTATATTGGGACCGAATTAGGGTTCATATGAGAACCGAACTGGGGGTCCGAATTCGGGTGGGGTCCGAATTCGGACATGGATCCGAAATTGGGATCAAAAATGGTAAAAAACTTATAAAAATTAAGTTTTATGGAATTAAACAAGATATTAACACAATGTGTTGTTACAAATGACTTACAGGTCCCTTGTGGTGTTGTTTAACCCACAGTGGGGTACTTGGTTGATCCGGTTGAAATTCCGAGGAGAAATAATATTGATAAAAGATTAATAACGCACCCACTGTGAGTACCTTTGATTTTAACATTGCTGCATCTGCATTATGTTTGCATTGCCTGCTGAGGCATGTTGTTTCATGTTCGTTTGGCATTCTACTAACATGCGTATATGTTGATGCACATTCATACTTGTTGCATGTCCGTTCATTTGTTGTGCATCCTTTCGATGGACCTGCGTGGTCGCATCTGTACTCTGATGTTACTGTGCTATATGACCAAGAGTTTGACACCTCTGTGGTCAAGATAGACAGTAAGTCATCCCCGATGTAATGTCTGCCTCAGATGGTTGGTTTTCTTATGCCGAGTGTCAGCTCGAAGGAGCTGCGGCTCGGGTTTGCGTACTTGGAGTACGTGTGGGGTATACGGTATGTGTTACCGCGGTTACCCTGGGTGGCATCATAATGATTTGTAGAATGTGTAAAATCATATGGTATTCACTAAGCATTCGCTTACCCTTTTAGTTGTTGAATTTTTACAGGAAAAGGGAAGTCTACAGCTGGACCATCTAGCTAGGAAATCTATTGAAGTATTTGAAGATTTCTACCGTTTACTTTGGTATTTGGTTTATGAAAATTCTGTTGTAATGAATTTGGGATAATGTAATAAATTGTGTTGGTAGACTTAGACGTGTAACCTATGTAGCACCGTAGGGTGTATGACAAATTTGTATTATTTTATTATGTATTTTGCTTCCGCACTTTAATTAAGATATCAGATCATTATATATCTGTTTGTTGGTGAATAATCCTGGGTGAATGGTAATTGGTGGTTAATGTGGCAAGGGTGTCACAGCTTCCATGTTTTTTTGTAATGCACAAGATGCATAAAATTGTCCAATTATTTACCCTTTTGCCATTTAATCTAATCCATACAATTCTTTGATCTAAAGGATGATATAGGTACTTTTGTACCTCGATGCACAAAAGTTCTCAATTGAACCTCCCTATATATATATAGGGGTGGGTTCAATGGAAAACCTTATGCATCGAAGAACCTTGGAGAACCACAATGCATCGCTAGAAAAACTAAAATGCATCACGTAGAAATTGATGCATCACGCGGGAATTTGATGCATCATGTGGAAATAATGTAGAAATCGATGCATCACGCGAGAATTTGATGAATCACGTGGAAATAATGATGCATTACGGGGGAATTGTGATGCATTTGTGGTGGTGCATGGAGGTTCTTCAAGGTTCTTCGATGCATGGAGGTTCTTCATTGAACCCACCTCTATATATATATATAAATATATATATATATATATATATATATATATATATATATATATATATATATATATATATATATATATATATATATATATATATATAGGGTTAAGTTCCATAGAGTCCCATATTAGATTGGAGTCCTGGAGTCTCATATTAAATGTACATGTTCATTACAATAAAATGTTTTATTTTATACAAAAGTATAAATATACACATGTTCAAAAGTGCATTACGTACAATTGACGAGTTCACATCATATGAAGTTATAATGATAAAAAAAATTTTATATCATGCAAAATTATAATATTTAAACAATATGCACATGTGATCTGATGATGCACTTTGAACATGTGCATATTGTATTTTTGCATGAAATATAACATTTTTATCATAATGAACTTCAAATTATATGAATTGTTCAACAGTAGTACACTTTTGAACATTTATATATTACATTTTTGCATGAAATAAAATATTTTATTGTAATGAACATGTACATTTAATATGGACTCCACTCTAATATAGGACTCCATGGAACTTAAATATATATATAGAGGGGGTTTAATGGAAAACCACAATGCACCTGAAAACTTGTGAAAATCGCAATGCACCACCACAAATGCATCAAATTCCCCGCGTGATGCATCAAAATCCCGCGTGATGCATCAAATTTCCCGCGTGATGCATCACTTTATTTATGATCATGTTACCGCGTTTTTCATGAAATGCATCAAATCGGACGGTATGCATAGGTTTCCACAGTTTTCCGGTGCATAGTGGTTTTCCATTGAACCCACCCCTATATATATATATATATATATATATATATATATATATATATATATATATATATATATATATATATATATATATATATATATATATATATATATATATATATAGATTGAGGTTCAATTGAGAACTTTTATGCATCGGGGCACCTTGAGGCACTTTTGTGCATCGGATAATCCACCAAGGGTGCACAAAGGGCATTTAGGGAAAACTAAAGACATGATAATTAATTTATTTCTAAAAATCATTAAATGATAATTAGGAGTTACATTTTGAATTAAAATCTCATATTAACTACATTCCTCATTTTCCTCCTCATTTCTCTCTCTCTCTCTCTCTCACTCTCTCTCTCTAATCGTGTTCATCATGATTTTTCTTAGTGATGATGATTTGAAGACGAAGATTAACAATGAACAACGATGATGATGAACATGAACAATAGAGGTAACCGATGATAATTATGAAGAACATGATGCATAGATGGATGATGAACGATGAATAATGATAATGCATAGATGGATGATGAACGATGAACAACGGAAAATGATGATGCATAAATGGATGATGAACAATGACGATGCATAGATGAATGATGAACAAGTTGAACATGATGCATAGCTGAATGAAGAATATGAACGACAAACACGATGCATAAAAGAATGATGAACAAGTTGAACACGATGCATAAATGAATTTGTGTATTTTTTTTTTGTTAAATGCGTTTTTTTAACACAATGCATAGATAAACACGATTAACGATGAAATGCATCGATCTCCATCATCTTTTTTGAATTTGTGTAATTTTTTTAAATTTGGAAATGTATCAATTGAATTTATTTAGCATTTATTATTTGATTATTTGTTGAAATATTAAATTTAATGAGGTATGCACATTCCCCAAAATGCCATTCTTTCTTGTTTCTATAATGCACAAGATGCATAAAATTGTCCAACTATTTACCCTTTTGTCATTAATCTAATCCATACAATTTTTTGATCTTATGGATGATATAGGTACTTTTGTACCTCGATGCATAAAAGTGCTCAATTGAACCTCCCTATATATATATATATATATATATATATATATATATATATATATATATATATATATATATATATATATATATATATATATATATATATATATATATATATATAGACAAAGGTTCAATTGAGAATCTTTATATATCAAAAAACATTGAAAAACCATTGTATACTATGAGAAAAGTATGGTGCATCACAAGGTTCTTTAAGGGTATTTTAAGAAGAACATAATTATTAATTATATTAATTAATTTGGTAACATACCAAAATTTAAGAGATTTGAAATGATAAATCTCATCCTACCATTTTTATATAGTTCTGAGTTCCAATCTCTCCCTCTAATCTTATTCAAATTTCAATACTCCTTTATCGCATAATAACATACTAGTTTATTAACTCGTGTATTGCACGAATAACTTTAATAAATTTGTTGTCTTAAAACTATATAAACTTAAAAATAAAAATTAAGATTTAAACTTTTAATGCTATGATATTTAATATATCTTATTATAAATAACTTATATATAAATTATTTTAACAAGAAAACTGATCATTAATAACTTTATGTTTATTATTAGTATTATTGTTATTATTATAATTATTAATAAAAAATCTTTTAAATAATGTTTGTTGTGATTTTGTGGGATTTGTTTATATAGCCATAATCTTATCTTAAAAGGAATTTCATTAAATGTTTTTAATTAATCTTGAAATACTAATTAACACACATCATTAGTTGAAGATGTCACTTGACATAATAAATTTAGGTTCTACAGTTTTACACCAAATTTAAGTTCTGCAGTGATCCCAACCCTATGTGTGTGTATGAAATCATCTAGGAAATCAAGGAAATGTGAGAATAAATATGGGTCATTGGATTATTTGATCAATGGTTAGGAGGGAGAGACTAACGATCACCCTCCATCATGGGAGGCAAGGGACACAGCCGGTCCTAAACATTTTTATGCCTAAAACAAGATAAAAGAATAATGCCCTTTTAAAAATATAACATACTATTTTTAGAGATTTGATTACTTCTTATGTTATGTGATTTGAAAATTAATAAGAATTATTCAATTGAAAAGTAACAAAATTCTCGTCGTTTCTTCTACATATTGTGTATTTTGACATTAAAATGTGAATGATTCCAACTTCAATATGCCAGATGTTATTACTAAAACTAAAATCAAATTCAATTCAATCTATTATAATATAATCTAATATATAATTAATAAAATCTAATAAACTCAATTTTTTGTAATTATTTCATTTATTTTAATAAATATATATATATTTTTTTAAATTCAACTCATATAGTACATGAGTATATAATCTAGTATATATATAATTATGTACACATGTTTATAAAAATTTATATATGTACGGTCATCCCGTGACATTATATTTATTTAATTCAACTAATCATTTTTAGACATAAGTAAATTGACAAGAACATGCCATACTAGAAACTAAAAGGGTGCATGGTAAACGAATGTGTAGAGAATTATGTAACAAGGGACTGCCGGCCGGATTAAAAACCTCCCCGTTGGAAACATTTTCTTGCCGGAATCATGCCACCATCTTAGAAGGTACATGACAACTATCTTTCTTAATTGGCCTTCACCACACTTCCTTAATTGGCCTTCTTGCAATCATGCTCCTTTGTGATTTTGGAAGGGAACTGCATGTTAGAAATTCTATTTGGACGGACTTATATGTTTAAATTATTGAGTTTTATTTTTAATAGACTTATTGGGTTATTAATTAATAAGATAATACTATTGGGCTTTAGGGTTTGATGGCAACCCTAATTCCCATTCTATATATAGTAAGGGTCCCCAATACCCTAAAACAACCCGAAGATCCCTAATCTCCATCTATCAGATTTCTGTTGTTCAGTCTTAAACATTAAGGCTTTAGGTGAGGAAAACTCTCACAACCCTGTTCGTTCGTTATCAGTTTTCCGTATAAAGAACACAATATCAATGGATTCAGGTATGAGTTTTTGCATGGTTAATCTTAATGATTTGACAATATGGTTGATCCAGGATTATTAGGCAAATATATTAAACACTGCACCCCTTCCAAACTCCAAACTGAAAGAATTTAGCTTTCGTTACCTCGTTTTTCTAATAACATCAAGTTTTGTGACTAGCAATATTTGAAAAAAGGGTTAATATTGAAAAAACCCCCCACGGACTTTCATGTAATTATTGATTAAGTCACTGAACCTTTATCCGAGTATTTAAGGCCCTAAAGAATGTTTGTCTTATTCAAAACTATATTTTTTTGATCTGCTACCTGTTTAACAGGTAAACCAATCAGTTTCTCGAATAGTTTATTGTTAAAAAAACCAACTCTCTTTTCCAATTTTCACGATTAAGTCACTGTACTTTCTTTTTTATTGTTTAGGTCACTGTACCGTTTACCGGTTAGTGACCTGCTAAACATGTCAAATATATAGTTTTGAATAAGACAAAAAATTGTCTAGGGATCGACTTAAACACTCGGAAAAAAAATACAGTGACTTAATCGATAAATTCATAAAAGTTCGTAGGGTTTTTTCAATATTAACTCTTGAAAGATACATACAGTAAATAGAGATAATTTAACAAAATCTAATCTAGCTGATTTGCCTCAAACACACCATATGTAATGCAAATGCTTCCCTGTATCCACTAATTAAATATATATTGTTTACAGCATGAATTGTATATGTTGCGCTTATTCTACTGCTTGTTTTCTAAGAAATCTGTCACTATTTACCAGTCATGTAACTAGGACTAGGGACTGGTATAATTGATCCTAGCCGACTAGTTGAGTCGACACAGTGCCAAAATAGAAGTATGGAATAGTAGATTGATTAATTGGTGAGTTAGACTTTGAATTGGTGGACTAAGGGGTTGTTTGTTTACTTCTTAATGGAATCATTAACAAGTCATTCAAAGGTAAAATGACATATTAATGATTACATTAACAGGTAAACAAACAATGGAATTTATATTTGTATATGGGCTACTAGAAAAACATAGGCACAAGAGGTGTCCACAGTCCATATACACCCTTGGATTCTATGTATCATCCCTTCTCGAGCAGAGTCTTCTATAAAGTGCCGATCGAGCTCCTGGTTTTGTATTAAAAATTTCCAAAGGGTAATTATGTGGGTAAAAGTGTAATGTAAGATGAGATAAATAAGGCGTAAGCGCTTCGAGTAACTAGACTTAACTTAATCGACTTCTTTTAATAATTTTTGGAGTCTATCTTGAGTAGCTGTTAAAACCCATTTGTATGGTCAAGTTAATGTTGGGTATATAAACTGTTTGGGTTGTTATATTTCCTGTTGGGCTTATTATAATTCTGTTGGACTTGTTATATTCTGTTGGGTTGTTATAAGTTGTTGGGCCTCATTCGTTATGTTGCTCCAGTGGGTTCCGATCAGGGTTTGCCTATATAATCCCTCTCAAGCGAAGGGTTTGATCATCAACATATTTCGTTCAGTCAGTGGTCATCAGAGAGTTTCGTTGGTCTGTTCGTGTTCATCTTCTTCGTTCACAAACCTGATAATATTTGTTGTTGATTTCTTCATGAAAGTGAGCTTCATCTGTCGATGAAGTCTCAGAGTGTGATTGTAGTGAGGTTTATCTTGTAAGTAATAGGGTGGCCTAGTGCCGGTTGTTTTAGGGTTTGTGATTCAATGAAAGTTTGTTTGAGAAGTTCTTGATTGTTTCTTCATGGTATCGCAGCTCAGGTTAGTTGACTGACATAATAGCTGTGAATAGCTCCCTCCTTTTTTCCAGTCCTTGTAAAGATCTGGACTATTTCGATTCTGGCCCCCAAATATTAGGGCACACTGTAAAGTTTTTCCGCTGTGCGATTCATCTTCCTTGTGGCTAGGGTTTACACTCGAAACCCTAATCTGTTCTTGGCTTCGCATATGGTTAGGGTTTGCTCTTAAAAACCCTAAAAGGTGTTGATAGTTTATCTGATTCATCATTCTGGTTCGAGGAAGCTAATCACTGGTTCAGACGCGATTAAAACCTTTAAAGCTGGTGGAGTACTCTGTAAGTGTGTTAAAACCTTCTCGTGTTGTAGCAAGTACCTGTTCTTGGGAGTTTCCGTTCATACGGGAATCAACTGCCCCTAAGAATCACACTTGGCCTATAGACGAGGCTTCTTGATTGGTACACTCTGTTTTTTTTTCTGTTTCTTTCTCTCTAAGTTGAGACTTGTCCTGGCTTGACCTGGCGTCTTGAACGTTCGTGGAATCCTGCCTTAAGGACCTGTTCTCTGTGTTTGTCTCTCGTTTGTTCTGTTTAGAATTTTTATTTTCTCTCCATTACTCCTTGCTGTGTGCTATTTGTGTACCTATTTGCATTTTTTTCTTTTTTGCTCTTGGTTGAGGTATTACCTTAAAACATGGGAGACGGTGAAGATACGTTGATTAGTAGACTAGACTTTGGGGATCCTTTATATTTACATGCGAGTGATATTAACAGTGCTCCCCTTATTAATTTCA
Source organism: Centrapalus pauciflorus (assembly GCA_020465985.1). Lineage (NCBI taxonomy): Eukaryota > Viridiplantae > Streptophyta > Magnoliopsida > Asterales > Asteraceae > Centrapalus > Centrapalus pauciflorus. The sequence continues at coordinate 17,778 of JAANYP010007431.1, forward strand.
AATTGAAGGGAACCGAAAATTACAAATCATGGTCATGTGCCATGGAATTGGCCTTCCAAGCCAAGAACAAAACTGGTTTTATTGATGGCTCCCTTCAACGTCCATTAAATGATGACAATCTTGCCAAACAATGGGATAGATGTAATGCTGTAGTTGTATCCTGGATTTTGGGGTCTGTCTCTGATGACTTGTATAATGCTCAAATATATTCTAAATTGGCCTCAGATATGTGGAGTGAGTTAAAAGAAACTTATGATAAAGTGGATGGGTCAGTCTTGTTCAATATACATCACCAAATCAATTCACTCACCCAAAATGGTATGACTGTATCTGACTATTATCACAAATTGAATTCTCTTTGGAGACAATATGACACAATGTTAAAACTCCCTCAGTGTGTCTGTGAAGCATCTAAGGAATTTCAAAATCATACCAGCTTTCTAAAACTAATGCAATTCTTAATGGGCCTTGATAACAGTTATCAAACCATAAGAAGTAACATTTTAATTACAGACCCTTTACCAAGTGTTAAGGTGGCCTTCTCTATTATTTCCAGAGAGGAGTCACATCGAATGACCACTTCCAGTGATCATAAAACTAGTGGACAGTCTGTTATTTTCTTTTCAAAGTCGTCCTCTCAGACTAAAAATGTACTCAATCCTGATTTAAAATGTAAAAAATGCCTGAGAAATGGACACACTATAGAAAGATGTTTTGAAATAATTGGATATCCTAAAAACAACCTAAAATGTACTAAGTGTGGCAGAAACAATCACACTGTTGATAAATGCTTTGAGATTGTAGGCTATCCTACCTCATGGAAGAAGAAGACTAACAATTCTTCTCTTGGTCCTTCATCTAACTCCAGTACTAGTACCACTGATCTGTCTACAGTCTCTCTTTCCAAGGATCAACTGTCAAAACTGATGAATCTCCTTGATGATAAACCCAAACCAGTCAATCCTCAATCCAATATGAGTGGTACTACCTTCACTTCAAATATGTTTTTTGTTTCAGGGTCAAATCTAAATCACTACCCACACACACAGTGTTGGCTTATTGACTCTGGTGCCAACCACCACATGACACACACTGATAATCATCTATTTAATGTTGTAGATGTTACTCATCTACATATCACTGTTACACATCCAAATGGCACCTTTGCCAAAGTCACAAAAATTGGTGACCTTCGTCTAACTGATAAAGTTACTTTGTATAACATCTTAATCGTTCCTGAATATAATGTCAACCTATTGTCTGTTTATCAATTAGTCAAAGATAGTGGTCTCTCTGTTAGCTTTGACAAACATCATTGCTATATTCAGGACTTGAAAACCCATGTAACACTGGCAACTGGTAAACAAACTGATGGACTCTATAATTTCTACATAGATCACCAAGGTAATCACCAACCTGCCTTCTGTCTTCCTATGAACAATGAATCAGCCATGGTGTGGCATGATCGTCTTGGTCATCCGTCTGATCAAGTCCTTCATGCACTAAAGGACATGTTAAAACTTGACAAAATTGTTTCCAATCAACCATGTGACACTTGCCATATGGCCAAACAAGTAAGAGAACCTTTTCCATTAAGTACACATAATACCTCCTCTCTTGGTGATCTCATCCATCTTGATGTTTGGGGACCCTACAGGGTTCCTAGTAAGGAAGGTTATAAATTCTTTCTAACCATAGTTGATGACTTCACCAGGGCTGTTTGGACATTTCTTTTAAAATCTAAAGATCAGGTTCTTGACAACATTATAGTGTTTTACAACTTACTACACAATCAATTTAAAAAATCTGTTAAAATTTTCCGAAGTGACAATGGGACAGAATTTGTAAATGTCAAAATGTCTACCTTTGTAAAGCACCATGGCATAATTCATCAAACATCATGCTCCCATACACCCCAACAAAATGGGGTAGCTGAACGTAAACATAGACACCTTCTTAATGTTGCTAGAAGTCTTCTGTTTCAAGGGAACATCCCTTTATACTTGTGGTCTGAGTGTATTTTAACTGCTACTTACCTCATTAACAGGACTCCCACCTCTGTTCTTCATGGAAAAAGCCCCTATGAGATGATTTTTAAAACCAAACCAAATCTGTCCCATCTTCGAACCTTTGGCTGCCTCTGTTTTGCCAAAATACTGAATGTTTTTGATAAGTTTTCCCCACGTTTCGAAAAATGTATTTTAGTTGGTTTTTCTACTGAAAAAAAAGGCATACAAGCTATATAGTCTTGGCAGCCGACAATTTCTTTTTTCCAGGGATGTTAAATTCTATGAACATGTCTTTCCTTACAAACCCGTTACTGTTTCTCCATCCCTTCCTCAAAATCAGTCTTATCACAACTTTTTTGATCAACAATCTGAAAATTTTGATTCACTAGGGACACATCTGGTATGGTTCATGTTCCCAATGATGATATCAATATTTCGTTAAATAGAGACGGTATAGACTATAGTGATCAAAGTCGAAATGAATGGGCGGATTTCTTTGAAGACTATCATGCAACACCCCCCTCGGGTGAAGGCAATCAGTCTCAGAACTCTGCCATTCCTAACACTACGTTACCAAGGTCTGATGCAACTCTAAATGCTAATGAGGGAGCTTCTGAGGGAACACTTAATGATCCTACCATGTCCCCTCCTGTTGCTCCCACTCCCTTACTGCGTCGGTCCACCAGACCTACTCATATGCCCCTAAAATATAATGACTTTGTGGTTCCAAGTAATGTCAAATTTGGCCTAGAAAGAGTTGTTAACTATTCAAAGTTGTCCAATCTGATTTTTGTTTTATTTCGAACTTAAATAAAGCAACTGAACCAGTTACATATTGGGAAGCTATTCAACATCCACATTGGATAGAGGCCATGAACCTGGAAATGGAAGCCTTAAATAGAAATCATACCTGGGAGCTGGTTGACCTACCCCCCAATAGAAAAGCTATATGGTGTAAATGGATATATAAAATTAAGTATAAATCGTCTGGTGAAATTGATAGATATAAAGCCCGTTTAGTTGCCAAAGGGTATAATCAGCGTGAAGGTTTAGATTTTGATGAAACATTCTCCCCCGTTGTTAAAATGGTCACGGTCCGTTGCCTCTTAAGTCTCTCTGTAGTTCATAAATGGCCTGTCCATCAATTGGACGTTAATAATGCCTTCCTTTATGGTGACCTCCTCGAAGATGTATATATGAAGCCCCCATTAGGGTACTTCAATAAATCTGAAACAAAAGTGTGTAAACTCATCAAATCCCTCTATGGGTTAAAACAGGCTCCTAGACAATGGAATGAAAAGTTTACTTCTGCATTGCTTGAAACTGGTTTCTCTCAAAGTAAAAGTGATTATTCCCTGTTTATTAAAAACACTGATTCTGTGTTTCTTGCTCTTCTTGTTTATGTTGATGACATTGTTGTGACTGGAAATAATCCTCAAGAAATTATCAAATTCAAAACTTTTTTAAGCACTAAATTCCAAGTGAAGGATCTAGGCATTCTTAAGTATTTTCTTGGTATTGAAATACTGGACCTTCCCTTGGGTATCTGTATGTCTCAACGTAAATATTGTCTTGATCTTCTCTCTGAGTTTGGTATGTTAGCTTCTAAACCTGCTCAAACTCCTATGGATCAGAGTGCTTTCATGAGCTCAAAAGGCTATGAAAGTCCCTCAGATCTGCTTCTTACAAACATCACTGAGTATCAAAAGTTAGTTGGTAAACTCATTTATCTTATCTAACAAGACCTGACATTACCTATACTGTTCATGTCTTAAGTCAGTTTATGCATCAACCTAGACAGTCTCATCTACGTTGTGCCCTACGGTTATTGAAATATCTGAAAAATGAACCAGGTAGAGGTACTCAATTTGTTCCCTCCTCTGCCTCTAAACACACATTATCTGTGTTTGTTGATGCTGACTGGGCTAAGGCAGTTATGTTAAGAAAATCTGTCACTGGTTTTTGTGTCTTTCTGGATGGTAATCTTATTTCTTGGCGTAGCAAAAAACAACCTACTGTTTCCCGTTCCTCAGCAGAGGCTGAATATAGAGCCTTAGCTTCTGTTACTGCTGAAGTTCTATGGATTCTGAAGGTTCTAAGTGACCTGTGCATTTCTGTTGAGCTCCCTGTTCCTGTTTATTTGGATAGTCGTGCTGCAATTCTTATTGCAGCCAACCCTGTTTTTCATGACAGAACTAAACATTTTGAGTTGGATTTATATTTTGTAAGGGAAAAGATTTCTGCAGGGGTGATCAAAACAGTCAAAGTTGAATCCGAAAACAATGTTGCTGATGTCTTTACAAAAGGTCTCTCTACCTTGCTCCATAGTCGGCTCTGTAACAAGTTGCACCTAGCAAATTGCTTCCACCATTAACTTGTGGGGGGGTGTTAAAACCCATTTGTATGGTCAAGTTAATGTTGGGTATATAAACTGTTTGGGTTGTTATATTTCCTGTTGGGCTTATTATAATTCTGTTGGACTTGTTATATTCTGTTGGGTTGTTATAAGTTGTTGGGCCTCATTCGTTATGTTGCTCCAGTGGGTTCCGATCAGGGTTTGCCTATATAATCCCTCTCAAGCGAAGGGTTTGATCATCAACATATTTCGTTCAGTCAGTGGTCATCAGAGAGTTTCGTTGGTCTGTTCGTGTTCATCTTCTTCGTTCACAAACCTGATAATATTTGTTGTTGATTTCTTCATGAGAGTGAGCTTCATCTGTCGATGAAGTCTCAGAGTGTGATTGTAGTGAGGTTTATCTTGTAAGTAATAGGGTGGCCTAGTGCCGGTTGTTTTAGGGTTTGTGATTCAATGAAAGTTTGTTTGAGAAGTTCTTGATTGTTTCTTCAGTAGCTCACAAGTTGGATTTTTTAATTACACCTATGAGTCACTAATCGTTTTGTGTACTTCAATTATCGTTATGGCCGATGAGAAAAATATATATGTAAACTCTTTGGTGTATGATGTTACTACATTACAATATGGAACTGAACCGAATCTTCGGGTGATCGAAGTTGTTGCCGATAAGGGACTTTGAATATTGCATTAATATGGCAAATTTTTATGCTTAGGCTGCTAATATAGAAAATGATTTATAGAAACTCTTGGAAAGAACTTAAACAGCAACTATATTGATGGTGGTTTTTTGAAGATTTGGAAAGTTGTCGAGTCCCCTGCAGATGACAAATTTCAGTACATATATTTCGCGCATAAAGCTAACAGCTTTGATACAACACCAAAGAAGTCATTGACGTCAGATTCTCGGTTACGACCAGATAGATATGCACTCGAAATGGGTGACATGTCTAAAGCAAGTTCAGACCAATAAAAATTTTCTTTGTATATGTGCGTTAAAGTGGAATTCATGTCAAATTTAATTTGATTCGTATTATTCATAGTAATTTCATTCCAGTTTACCTATTTAAATTAAGTCTCAAAATAACCAATTTACTGTTTAAAATATTTAAGAGTCTATGTTGTAATCTCAAGTACAGGACCTCCAAACTCCATGAGATTACCTGCATGTATTGAATCATATTATGTGTCAATTGTGACACGGGCGAATCAATGTGTTTACATAAAAACTAAGTGTCGAGGATGTTACGGTATAAATACAGTCTGTGTGATCGAAAGGTTTCACTCACCAGACTCTCAGTTTGAGTTAATCTCAGTTTGAGTTAATTAAAGCCAATATATACTTGATATTTTTGTGTAATTTTTTTTAGATAAATGTCAATTTATGTCAAATAGTGAAGTAAAAAAAATCACATTCATGGACATGTTAGGTGTTTTATACATATAAACAAATCAAATTCCTGGGCGTCATGCTAGATTTCATAGGATTTGGAGTTGATAATACTTCATGGTTTAGAAGATTTTTTAAGTCGTCAAGAAATGAGAGAATTTTGAAATCTTTTGTGAATTCAATTTCAAACTTACTAAAGGAAAGTACGTGAACACAATATGCACAGGATCGGTCCTAAGATCGTTAAATGCAAAGAGCGAACAACAAAAAAATGCCTAATATCTATATATCTATATATTATAATAAATGAGAACATCTCATTGCCACGTGTCATCTTCTTAGCATATTACTTCTTAATTTTCTCGCTCTTTTTCCTAATTTAGAACTATTTAATAATAAATTTAATTAATTAAAAAAATGTATAAATAACCTTTTATCTTTCTTTCCTAATTTATTTACTTACATTAATTACTTCAATTTATTATATTAAAAGCAATTAAACCAATAGGTTAGTAATAACTAAAATATATATAATGTCTTTAAATTTGATACATGCATATTATAATTGTATTTATTTTGTATAATTAATATCTTAAAAGAGATATTTATTTATTAATATAACATAAATTTTTTAGTTAAATCATATTAATTATAAAATGTTGAAAAATTAGATACAATTTTTCCTTCTTATATTTCTTATGTTTTCATTCATAAATATTGACTTTTAAAATTTAGAATCTATTTTTATTCTTAAAGTTTTCTATTATTATTACTTCTTACAAAAGTAGTTTTTGTTACTTTTTTATAAACTAGATTTAGATTACATGTTTGAGTTTTTTTATTTAGAAAAAATAATTGATCTTATTGTATTAATAATTAGATAAACTATTTTCTTTTAAATTTTATATTTGGACGAGTTTAATGTTAATACGTTTAAACTTAAATCGAGCACACGTTTTTTATTATTTTTTATACTGAATTAATCTCACATGCCTATAATTAAAAAAATAAAATTAAGTTTGTGTTAAAAGTTTATGAATAACGTTTTTATGACATCCTACATTGATTTTATACAAAATGGTATAGTTGATAAACATTATAAATGTTTTAGTTGAATTGAACTTTTGATCAAATAAATATATGTTTCTATCACGTGCATATAACAATTGTGTATTTGTTTATAAGTTTAAATTCTCAAAAAAATAATTAAGTTTTTAAAATGCTCATGTAACACATGAGTTAATAAACTTCCACATATCATCATAAAAGATTAATACAACTTATTATTATAAAAAATAAAAGAAACATACAATTTATCACTTTTAAAAAGATAAATACATTATGTTATTTTTAATCTATAAATAATAAAATATAATTACAATTGTTTTTTTAAAAGATAAATAACTCTATTATTTTTAGTCTATAAATATTAATTTGTAGTAAAATATATAAGTATTATATTATATATAAACTAAAATTTCAATTTATATAAATTAAAATATATTAAACTAAAAATAAACTTTTAAAAAAAATCATTGATGAATAATAATAGTATTCTTACATTATTTTAAAGAATATTTATTAAAAATATCCACGTATTACGAGGGTCATAAACTAGTAAATACCTAAACAAAAACACATCACAAGAATTAGGAGTAATTTTATGCATATTTCCATACATAACATGTTAAAGTATGTGTAGCATAAAATTTTGAGGTAGCCCATAACAAGAATTAGGAGTAATTTTATGCATATTTCCAAAATTCTAGTGTGACTTAAGACAAATGATAAAACAGATATCAAATTAAGAAGAAACAATTGGATCAAATCAATACAATTCCTAGTATATATAGTTACTTACTCCACACACGTTTTATGATAATCAAGGCAATTAAACTCTGTAACAATGTGAAAATACACATATATATCAATGAAGGCAAACTAACAAACTAGCTTTAATCATGTTGGTGACTCAGTATTTAAGAAATCGCAAACTGTGAATCACCCTTTCTTAATAGTTTTGTAATTCTTTGTAACAAATTATTTCTTTCTTAACAAATTCAGAAAAACAATGACATTTTTTACACATTTCCACTTGAAAGATGAATCGTACAAGCGATCGATCAAAAAAGATATATACAAACATATATACATGATTACAATTACACAACAGAGAGAGAGAGTGATATATATATATATATATATATATATATATATATATATATATATATATATATATATATATATATATATATATATAAAATATGGTTCGTGGAAGTACCACTCATTATGCAGCGCACCAGAAGGTACCACCTTTAAAAATTCTTTTTTTGAAAATTTTTTTCATAGACATGTTTTAGTTAACTTTATGAAGCTCATATGTAAATTTCACATACATTCACATCTCTGAGCTCGTAAAAAATGATGTGAACTCACACATACATATATTTGGATGTATGTGAACGTGCATTTATGTGATGCGTGATTTCATGCACTTAGAGTGTTCGGATTTGCGTGAAATTCACATATGATCTTCATAATGCTAATTAAAACATGTTCATGAAAAGAAATTTCAAAAAAATTAATTTTAAGGGTGGTACCTTCTGGTGCGCTGCATAATGAGTGGTACTCACTTGAACCTAAATCTATATATATATATATATATATATATATATATATATATATATATATATATATATATATATATATATATATATATATATATATATATATATATATATATATATATACCCCTATATAGGGAGAGGTTCTTTTAAGAACCTTAAAGATGGTGAGAACCTAGGAACCTTTTAGAGCCCTTGGATCAAAAGAGTATTTTTGGATAAAAAAATATTATATTTCTCTCTCCACCTTTTTTATTATATGTCATATCTTTTTCACTTTCTCTCTCTTACTTTTTTTTTCATTTTCATATTATACTTTCTTTCATTAGAATTGATTTTAATATTAAAAAAACATTTTTTATAAAAAAATAAATTATTTTCTATTTAAAAAATTATTTAATTGCTACAAATTTAATGTATTCTATATAGAAATATTAGTCTATATAGAATGTTATATAATTTTATATCTTTTTATGTAGATTAACATTACTATTCATAATCTATGTAGAATGTTATGTTTCTTATATATTTTATATATTACCCGTTTATTATACAAATCTATGTCTTTTTTGTAGATGACCATTACTATTCATGGGGTATCTTTTATATCAGTTGCATACCAAGTGTTCGATAAAATGTCTAAATGAAATCTTATTTTTTTTGTTTCAATGTGTTTTTGATATATTTTATCATTTAATCTACGTAAAATATATGATACTTGACATTCTACACGACATTCTGCCTAGATTGCATGTCATTCTACGTAGATTGAATGTCATTCTACGTATATTGAATGCCATTCTACGTAGATTGCATGACATTCTACGTAGATTGTACATAGAATATGTTCGTCGATACTCTACGTAGATTGCATGTCATTCTACGTAGATTGCATGTCATTCTACGTAGATTGAATGTTATTCTACGTAGATTGCATGTTATTCTACGTAGATTAACAGTTTTATTCTATGTATTTTTTGGTATATTTTATATCAGTTGCATACCAAGTGTTTGATTAAATGTCTAAATGAAATCTTCTTTTTTTTGTTTCAATGTGTTTTTGATATATTTTATCATGTAATCTATGTAGAATATATGATATTTGACATTTTACACGACATTCTACATAGATTGCATGACATTCTACGTAGATTGCATGACATTCTACGTAGATTGCATGACATTCTACGTAGATTGCATGTCATTCTACGTAGATTGCATGTCATTCTACGTAGATTGAATGTCATTCTACGTAGATTGCATGACATTCTACGTAGATTGTACATAGAATATGTTCGTCGATACTCTACGTAGGTTGCATGTCATTCTACGTAGATTGCATGTCATTCTACGTAGATTGCGTGACATTCTATGTAGAGTATCGACGAACATATTCTATGTACAATCTACGTACATTGGACAGATTCATTTTCCATATTTTATAATTAAAATTATTTGTAAGATATTAGATTTATAATGAATGTAATAGTTATTAGATGTTTTACATGATAATCTATGCTGATTACATGACAATCTACGTAGATTACATGATAATCTACATAGAATATAATACAATACTACTAAAAATCACACATAATCTATGTAAATGTTATGTTTCTTATATATTTAATATATTTTTATGTTTCTTATACATTTCTATATCTTTTTATGTAGATTAATATTACTATTCAATGTGTTTTTGGTATATTTATCATGTAATAATCTACGTAGAATATATGATAAAAGACAATGTACACGACATTCTACGTGGATTGCATGACATTCTACGTAGATTGCATGTCATTCTACGTATATTGCATACCATTCTACGTAGATTGCATTTATTCTACGTAGATTGCATGTCATTCTACGTAGATTGAATGTCATTCTACGTATATTGAATGTCATTCTACGTAGATTGAATGTCATTCTACGTAGAATGCATGACATTCTACGTAGATTGTACATATAATATGTTCGTCGATACTCTACATAGAATATGACAGATTCATTTTTCATGTTTTATAATGAAATTATTTGTAAGATATTAGATTTATATTGATTGTTATAGTTATTGGATGTTTTACTGATAATCTACGTAGATTACATGATAATCTACGTAGATTAAATGATAATCTAAATAGAATATAATACAAGACTACTTGTAAAAAATCACACATAATCTATGTAGAATGTTATGTTTCTTATACATTTCATATATTTTTATGCTTTTTTATACATTTCTATATTTTTTTTATGTAGACTAACATTATTATTCAATGTCTTTTTTGTATATTTTATATCAGTTGCATACCAAGTATTTGATAAAATGTCTAAATGAAATCTTTTTTTGTTTAATGTGTTTTTGATATATTTTATCAGGTAATCTACGTAGAATATATGATATTTGACATTCTACACGTCATTCTACGTAGATTGCATGTCATTCTATGTAAAATGCATGACTAACTACGTAGATTGTACATAGAATATGTTCGTTAACATATTCTATACAGAATAAAAATATTCTATATAAACATATAATATTTCTATATAAAATACATTACTTTTTTAGCAATTAAATAATTTTCTATATAGAAAAAATAATTTTTTTTTTATAAAAAACGTTTTTTGAATTTAAAAATCAATTATAATGAAAGAAAAATAAAATGAAAATGAAAAAAAGTAAGAGAGAAAGAGAAAAAAGAGATTTTTTTCTTCCAAAAATACCATTTTCACACATTTTCAAGATTCTCCACTATTAAAGTTCAAAATAATTACAAACTTGCCATCCAATATATCAACCATTGATTATCATTAATCCAATGGCCATAAAAGGTTCTTAGGTTCCCACACTTTTTATGGTTCTTAGAAGAACCCTCCCCTATATATATATATATATATATATATATATATATATATATATATATATATATATATATATATATATATATATATAATATAGGGTTGGGTTCCAGTAAGAACCCTTGTTACCGTGAGAACGTGAGAACCACTCCAAAATGCACAAATTTGTACATTAAATGCACAAATTTTAAAATTAAAAGTTTTACTTAAAATCATTATTAGTCTTAAATATTAATAAATATCATAATTTAACACTAAAATTACATTCAAAACTTACATTCATTAAATTATAAACTAAATGCACAAATTTGAACATCAAATGCATAAATTTTCTTAAATGCACAATTCGTACATAAAATGGATAAATTATAGCATGAGATGCGTAAATTTTTACATGAAATGCATAAATATATCGAAAACATTTAATTTTAGTATCAAATTCACAATTTTATACAGTGGATGCACAATTTTTAGAGTGGTTCTCACGTTCTCACGGTAACGAGGGGTTCTCATGTGAACCCAATCCTATATATATATATATATATATATATATATATATATATATATATATATATATATATAGGGTCGAGATCAATGGGGTACCATATTAGACTGGGGAACCGAAGTCCACCAATGTTTGGTTACAAGTACAGAAGGGTAATATAGTCAATTATGTTTTATTTTAATTAATAGATGATATTTAGTGATTTAGGAAATCCCTTAATTGTAGGGATTTGATACTCTTACCTTCTATAAAGAACTTATTGAACATGTTCACTAAGGGTACTGAACATGTGCAATATATTGGTGATTGCATTTAAAATCATATTGAAAAATTTGAACATGTGCAGCAAGGGAATATATAGGGATAAAACACATTAAACATGTGCAGTATTCAACATTTGCAATATACGTGTGCAGTATTGAACATGTGCAGTATACGTGTGCAGTATTGAACATGTGCATTTAAAACCATATTAAAGAATTTGAACATGTGCAGTATACGAAGACAATGGTAAAACTCAACTTTGAAGCAGACGACAACAAGAAATAAATATCAATGGGGGGTTATCGCTAAAATAGGCAACAGAACTATTAATTGCAAATGAGATATTCTTGAGATTTAGAGAATATTTGATTCTCATTTTAAAAATTTTTTCATACCCATATTACTCCTCACATTAAATGACGTGGGATTCAATTTTCAACAAAATTTTATATATTAATTAATAATTTCAATGATAAATGATTGACTGTAAACGGTACCCCGGTACCCCAGTCTAACATGATACTCCATTGATCTTGAATATATATATATATATATATATATATATATATATATATATATATATATATATATATATATATATATATATATATATATATGTAGAATATGGTTCGTGTGAGTACCTAGAAAATGTAGAGTACCGTGAGTACCAGTGAACACACGGATTTCAGATGTGAACTTGCTCCGAAATTTTTTTTTTTAATTTTTTTCATATTCATTTAGATACAAATAATATAAGGCTATTCGTAAAAAAATTATATACATTTACACTTTCTGTCATCTTAAAAGTCATGTGAACGTGAAAAAATTAATGTGAACTTGCTTAGTTGTGACGTTCACAACAGTGCAGTTCATGTGAACACACACGTTTCACATAGTTCTAGTGTGTGTTTAGGTGTGATTTTTTGCAAATAGTCTTATATTATTAATTTAAACATGATTATGAAAAAAAATTTCAAAAAAAAATGATTTTAAGCAAGGTACCTCCGGTACTCCGCAAAACTAGTGGTACTCATTTGAACCAAAATCTATATATATATATATATATATATATATATATATATATATATATATATATATATATATATATATATATATATATACAGACAAAGGTTCAATTGAGAATTTTTATATATCAAAAAACATTGAAAAACAATTGTATACTATGAGAAAAGTATGGTGCATCACAAGGTTCATTAAGGGTATTTTAAGAAGAGCATAATTATTAATTATATTAATTAATTTGGTAACATACAAAAATTTAAGAGATTTGAAATGGTAAATCTCATCCTACCATTTTTATATAGTTCTGAGTTCCAATCTCTCCCTCTAATCTTATTCAAATTTCAGTACTCCTTTATCGCATAATAATATACTAGTTTATTAACTCGTGTATTGCACGGATAACTTTAATGAATTTGTTGTCTTAAAACTATATAAACTTAAAAATAAAAATTAAGATTTAAACTTTTAATGCTATGATATTTAATATATCTTATTATAAATAACTTATATATAAATTATTTTAACAAGAAAACTGATCATTAATAACTTTAAGTTTATTATTATTGTTATTGTTATAATTATTAATAAAAAAAAAATCTTTTAAATAATGTTTGTTGTGATTTTGTGGTATTTGTTTATATAGCAATAATCTTATCTTATAAGGAATTTCATTAAATGTTTTTAATTAATCTTGAAATACTAATTAACACACATCATTAGTTGAAGATGTCACTTGACATAATAAATTTAGGTTCTACAGTTTTACACCAAATTTAAGTTCTGCAGTGATCCCAACCCTATGTGTGTGTATGAAATCATCTAGGAAATCAAGGAAATGTGAGAATAAATATGGGTCATTGGATTATTTGATCAATGGTTAGGAGGGAGAGACTAACGATCACCCTCCATCATGGGAGGCAAGGGACACGGCCGGTCCTAAACATTTTTATGCCCAGGACAAGATAAAAGAATAATGCCCTTTTAAAAATATATCATACTATTTTTAGAGATTTGATTACTTCTTATGTTATGTGATTTGAAAATTAATAAGAATTATTCAATTGAAAAGTAACAAAATTCTCGTTGTTTCTTCTACATATTGTGTATTTTGATATTAAAAATTTTTCTGCCACTTGACATATTTTTCGATATCATTGTTCTCATCGTCTAAAATTACAACTTTTGTCATTGATAATAAAGGATATTAATAGAGTTGTAAACGACATTAGTATTTTATCTTGCCCTGGACATAAAAATGCTTAAGACCGGCCTTGATACCCATGTAAAACATGGGTCAATAAACTAGTTACCTAATAAAACAAAACTGAAATATGATTACCAAATGAAAACAAAAGTAAAAGTATAACCATCAAATTGTAACATCCCTACTTTTCAATTATTTGTAAAATTGACAATTTAAGACTCAATTATTGTATTAATGGATTATTATGTCAATTTAAACGAATTTCGATCACAATTTTAAAAATGAGAAATGACGAGGAAAAACCTCATGGTAGTTTTCTGAGCAAACATAACCATGAGAAACCGATCCAAACATTTAAAATCGGTTAAATAAGAAAAATACGAAGTTGAGGGGTGTAATGTGCAAATTATACAAAGTGTCAAATAAAAGAAGGAAAGTCATTCATTTTATCAAAACTCACTTTCTCTCTCTACTCTCTCGATCTCTCTCTTTCTCTCTTTAAGAACCCACAGTTTTATCATAAAAATCCGAAATTTGTTGGATTCAATTACTAAAAATCGGGAATCAAGCTTATTGGGTTTGGAAGGAACTATAATCAGTAGCAAGCATCAGCAAATTAAGGTAGGATGCCACTCAAACTTGTAAATTTTGGAGATTGGTTCAGTTTTGGAGTGAACCGATTTCTTGTCTAGAGATTGTTGTTGCAAATGCTGTATGCATGATTAGATGTTATATTGGAATGTTAAAATCGGAGTATTAAGGATGTTACGTACCAAATTTCATCAGTTGCAGATGCGGCATTCTAAGTATGATTTTGAGGTTAGTGGGTGTTTTAGTGTGTGGGGGGGGGGGGGGGTGTTCATCGATAGATGATGAAAATGGACATAAATAGGTTAGGTATATTAATGTTATGTTAGCAAGGGGGGGAGTTGGGTGAAAATATGTAACATAACATAAAAGATCACATATTGGGGGGGCAGTGTGTGTCTAGTTGACAGGCGGGGAGACATTGGGCAAGAAAAAGTTCAGTACAGGAAAGTATTTTTCTGTAGGAAATTGTGTGGAATTCTATTGGGTAGGGTGGGTATGAATCTACAACTAAGGGGGGAGGGCGCGGGGGGTGAATGAGGGGGACGTGGCGGGGTGTGCAGGTCCATCCGAGTTCGGAACGTGTCGCGAGTCTCGTGAGCCGGGGGCCTTTCCAGGAACAAGGGGCCGCTGATATCGCCATTCGGAGGGTTCAACCATTGCGGAAACCGAAAGGTGTGTAATTCGGGGGGGGTGTGTGCGGGGTGCGGTGGTGCCGGAGACAACATAATCAGTAGAAAAAAAAAAAAAAACCACCCACTACTTCTGAAGAACCAAAGGGGGCCATCAGGTGAACGCCTGTATAACTCTGACGTGCTGTACTGAATGTCGGGTATTGATGGACTGTAAGTTCTGATCCATTATCGTGTGTCGAGTTGTGGTTTGGTTTCAGAATGGGGGTGTGGGATTGTGAAAGCATTACGTGACAGGTAATCACTAGTACACTGACTGAAAAATCATTGTGGGTGTCAAATCACACTTGATTTCAGAGACAATTACTGGTACAACCCACTGTGAGTAATAGATTATCACATTCAACATTTATTGTCTGGCATCACGTTTTACATAGTCAATGGCCCATGTTCACATGGTTCATTACATCAATTGGCAAGCTGATGAGTTGGTGGTTATGATGCACACTCGTACTTGACATGTAACACACATGTAAACCAACGCTCTTTGATGTGCATCTTTTACAATCAGCTTTGCACTACATGATCATTCTTTCACAATCTGCGGCTGACAGCAGGACCGACGGGGACTGATCATCCCACTTGTTATCCTGTCAGGTTCGGCACATCCCCGATCAGCATTTGACTGGCCAAACCCCCATGCTTTGCAAGCGGGGCATGGTTTTTTCAACATACT